>APFE030744177.1:48339-114974 GCA_000404065.3 Pinus taeda
TAAATAATTAAATATTATAAAAACTTAGGAATACAAGGTATGGATCCAATACTTGCTAATACTCCAACCATCATCTCTATTCAGATTGATAGGCCTGCTTTCAATTCCCAAGGCCTCCCTAAACTTACGGTAATGAAAATGATCAATCCTTGCAATGACCCTCGCCTCTTCAATGCAGATGTGAAGGTTTGTCTTTTCTACCTGTTCAGCCAAACCAAAGGAGCGAGACCTTCCATGTTTGATGACAGTTGCATGCTCAAGAATCTTCTCATTAATTGAGCAGCCAGTTTCACCAATGTACAGAGTCTCACAGGAGCAAGGGATGACATAAACACCTTTCCCATCTTTAGGGTTCACAGGGTCTTAAACTGATCATAGGGAGCTTTGGATAGTGTTTAGGGGCCTAAATGTTGAAGAAACCTTATGCTTCTTCAAGATCTTAGCAATCTTATTTGTAGTTCCTTGGATGAATAGAAGATGGACCACTGAAAATTGACCTTTAAGATTATTTTTAATCCTAAGACCTTTTTCAGCCTTAAGGAAGGCACTGAGACATTGGCACTTGCAATAACTATTCTTATTAAAAACACTAAGGAGATGGGTTTTTTCATCATTGAGGTGGTTTTCATCAAAAACTCATATCGCCCGATGATCCAAGTGGATATTCGTGACCACCCACCTATTCCACTTGGACCCCCAACATTGTTTCTTTCAGTTCCTTTAATTATAGCACAATTTTAATTTCCTTAATTATAGCAGAATTTACTATTTTTAGCAGTTTTTTGGGTCCTGAACTTCCAAAGCCATGTTGAGGCCCTAAACGACGATTTTTTGGAAAAATGGAAAACATGACTCATTACTACCGTTTGCAATCAAAAGTTGTAATCCTCAGATAGATCTTTCTAGTGAGGTATTGTACACGTCCAACGGAGATTGTATGCCAAAGTTACGACCCTAGGAAGTTGATGTACTAATTTACCCCAACGGGGCCCATAGTTTTGGCACTTCATCTACTAGGGTTAGGTTTTTGGATGTTTAGGGTTTTTCATTGTTTCTCAATGACAAATAGAC
Source organism: Pinus taeda (assembly GCA_000404065.3). Classification (NCBI taxonomy): domain Eukaryota; kingdom Viridiplantae; phylum Streptophyta; class Pinopsida; order Pinales; family Pinaceae; genus Pinus; species Pinus taeda. The sequence continues at coordinate 49,411 of APFE030744177.1, forward strand.
CTTTGAATCTCATTGTAACATAGTTCAGAGGCATGTAGCTGACACATCTATTCTTAGAGATAAGCTACCATCGTCTGAGCTAGTTTATTTCCATTCTATATGTAAGCATATTTCAGTTCTTTAATATTAATGAAATGAAGTTTTATTTATGTTGCATCTTTGTGTTTATGTTTATATCTGTGTTTTGTTGCATTCCTGCAGAAGTCTGGATCACTGAGTGGCTAAGGTGTTGAGAACACCTAGCTTTTGAGCAGGGAAATGATGTGAATTCGCATGAAGATATTGTTCGATGTGAGTTTTCTTCCGAAAAACCTAATGGGAGAAAGAACCATCATATCTCTTTTAAATAAGAACATTGAGGAAACATAGGCTGCCATCGGTTTCATGTTCCATAGTAAACTTTATAGAACTAGATTGATTGTTAAGATGCTGGAAAAATAGCTCCAACTTTTCCCGACCATGAGGCCAAATGATGCAAGAGTCATCTACAAACATTTTCCAAAGGTTAGGCTGCAAGCACTGAGGATAAGGCCTTAGATTCAAATTCCTCCATAAACAGATTAGCCACTACTGGGGAAAGGGGGGAACCCATGTCAACTCTACAAGTTTGTTCATAAAATTCACCTTCAAAACTAAAGAAAGTAGAAGTACGATAGATTTCAACTGAATAAGCTATATTTGGGTTCGTAATGTTCTTGATAACTTCAATGACCTCATTAATGGGGATATTAGTGTACAAGGAGACCATGTCGAAACTGTAAGTTCCCACCTTACCAACCATCAATAGTATAGAGAAGTAAAGGTCACATTGAATACTATTACTCATTTTTTTAAACTCATAATATGACTAACTTAGTTATTATGTAATCATGTTCCTTCAACTATTTCAATGTAAGGATATAACATAAGAAGTCAGGGATAGCTTTCCCTTAAAACCAATTCCAAAACACACTTCTCCTCAAGTTTAATAGAAGCATGTGCTCTTTTCATACTTATATGTGAGCTCTAAGTAAGACTAACAATAAACTCCACCATGATACCATGTGTTAGCATTAAGCTAGATCAACCTATTTGATCTCCTAGATTATTCTAAATAAGTTCCTCTTATTGATTTTTGACATTATAACAACAAACGCATGCCACAAAAACCTAAAATATTATGCTTCTATCACAAAAATCACATATAAGTGTATGAGTATTAACCTACTTGTAACATGATAAATGAAAGTGGAATATGCCTCTTCACCAGTGAATCTAATAAATATGATATGTCTATTGATTCATCAATTAAAAATTCTCAGTGGCATTGCTTCAACCAAGAGACTTGTATAGTGAATGTTGCAGCAAAAGAAGCTATTGTTACAAATTCAGAAGCACATTATTCTTCAAAAATACCCAAATAAAACAATGGACTTGCCAAAATTGGGAACATTAGTTTTTTACAGTCATTAAAGAAATAGACTATACCCATAAATACATGTGGCTTAGATGAGACTTATTATGCTCACTTGCACAAAATCCTACAAAATTGATCACTATAAAATTGTTTCCAACAAGAACCCCTTTTTTATATGAAAGCTTCAGATAATAAAAATAACAATTGTCCTATTATCTATTCACACTTCAACAATTTATTAATTTTGTTTTCACATTCATACAAAAACTTGCAGAAATAGGAAGCTACATCCATTAAAAAGTCTCTTCATAAATTTCTAGTTCATGAAAGCTACAGTAAGTAAGACGTTTACTCTAACAATTTATATGCACAAAAGCTACAGCCATTGGGGCCTTTTGACAAACACTTTGCAAACATGCGATCTACAACCATTAAGTCATTTTGACAAATAATTTGCAAGCCTGCAATCTATAGTCATTGAAGCATTTTTTCAAATACTTTGCAAGCACACAATCTACAACCATTGAGGAATTTTGTCAAACACTTGGCAGTAATGAATTTGAGATTATTCTTCTCATAAAATTCATAAAATGAAATTAAAATGTTGGCATATTAAAACACGGATTTTCACCGAAAAAAAACTTGACAACACACAAACACGGTTGGCAGCAACAATTTGAAAAATCACTCAGATTTACAAATCAGACTCTGAAGATAATTTTTTTGGAATGAAATTGGGAGTTATATGATAACTAAAAAAATTAGTAACATTATTCAATGTGACATTTACTTCTCTATACTATTGATGGTTGGTAAGGTGGGACCTTACATATGGTATCGGAGCAAGCTACAACACTAGGGCCTAATGGGCCAACATGCTTACTTATAGGTTGATGATGTGTGAATGTTGATTTTGCATGCATGTTTAATTGTTGTGTATGTTGACTTGAAATCATAGTGGTTGTATAGGGGGTATTATTATTATTATTTCATTTAGAAACTCATGAAAGAAAAATAATGTTTTCTTATATTCCTTTATATTTTTGTTAAGACAAATTATTAGAAATATTGTAAAGGACTTAAAGACATGCTCAGAAAGGACGTGCTTGAGAAAGTTGGGTTTAAACCCAACCATGTGAATGGCTTGATTGTCAATGGGTGAGTGAGATATGTGAAGTGGATGCAGGGCTTCATATATGTTTAATGCATCATTATCAATGTGATATGGGCCTACTAGCCATCTTTACCAGTTGAAATTATATCTACCAAGAAAAATATTGATCTAATCTAAACTATAGTATGATGACCTTGGTGTGTATGCTTGGAGAATGTGTAACAAGTGTAAGGCCAAGATTCAATTAACATGATGATTGAGTTCTTCATGTTAATTTTGACTATTTTCTTACTTCACTAATGGAAACTTAACAAAAGCTACCTTGAAGGATGCCACTTTTAACTGTGAATGTAGATTCAAGAGTAATGTATGACCATTAATTTGATGTGTTAAGATATGATTTGGGAATACATTCTTAATGAGTAAGAATGGAATTACTATGATTTCTTTGACACAATCTTGTGTAGTTTGGATTGACATTATGCATAAAGTAACTTGAAATTACTCAAATACTAGGTTGAGGTATGAACTTCCTAATAAACAAGAGGCTTAAATCACTAGTGCATGAAGGGTTGTGGAAGCCATTTAAAGGAACACTTGAAGGATATGTTTTCCTTAAGTTATGTATGGGTGTGGAATCCATACTAGAATATATCTATGAGCAAATGTATGGGTGTGGAATCCATACTAACATATCTCTATGAGCTAAGTAATGAGGTAAGATATGAGTGTGGAATCCATACTAACATATATCTATGAGCTAAGTAATTCTTTTGGTTAGAATGAACAAAAATATTTTGATGGAATCTCATAGACATGTTAATGAGGATTGATTATGTGTAATTAAAGTTAAATGGATAGAGATTTGTAACATGAATTTGCTTGAGATTTAAATCCATTATTTCATTTTTATTACAAAAGAAGATACTAAGATTGGTATAGTGAACACCATTAGGTGGTTTATAATGTTTGGAATAATTGATTTTGATATATGGAGTCAAGTGTGAACTAGGTATCTATCCTCTAGTATTGCAATTATTTTGTATGTGTTGGATTTAGGTAGAATTAAAATGATTTTCAAATGTTTGAAATGTAGAAAAAAAATATTGTGATAAGTCGATGAAATATCTTTTCTATTGGCTTAAGACAAATTAGGTCTAGGAAAGCCATAATAGTATCTTTAATGATTTTGTGAGTTGAATATTGAGGAACGAACTCATGAACTACTCTAAACTAGTGTTAGTTAGGGGATCGAGTCAAAATTCATATTGTTTATGACCTTGATGAAATGCTTTCTTGGAATTTGATTAACTTGTAAATTGTTAAGAGAATAACTGTTTAGAAGATAAACATTTTATGTGGTGAGAACTATGTTTTATTTGAACTTGAAGAAAAAGGTATGTGATTAATGAAAAGCTTAGTTGAGTTCTTGTTTTACAAGAATATGTGCTTGTGATATTTTTTTGAGGGAGAAATTGGTGAGATCACATTTTTATGATTGGAATTCTTGCATGATTTAGAAGCCTATGATGATTGTATTATATGTGGAATGGAAGAGATTGATGGATTTAGAAATTTTGTGCTTAGATGTTTAATTGTATGAGTAGTTAGTAATCCTGCAAAAGGTTATAATCTTTTGAGAGAGTAAAAAAAAAAAAAACTTATCTCTAGGCTAGAAATGTCTTTATGATAGTTTAAACCTTATTTAAAATCAACAAGATTCTTCATAGTTTGAGAAATGTATGGTTTTCACATGGGGGCTTCACTTAATGAACCTCTAACATATCACCTGTGTTCATGGCATACTAAACAATACCCCTAATTTGACTACATATTGGAAAATACCTCTAACAATCATTATTTAACCCCCTACCAATATGAACCCAATACATCTCCCCAATATCGAAAACTCCTAATTTCACTAGATATTGTAGGTGTCCAGTTTTTCATTATCATTTTTTATACCCCTTTATATTTTTTCATTAACTTTGAGCTCCATTTTTTATACCTGCCAATATAAAAACGCTTTACCCCGTATATATTCCCCAATATATATTGTCATTTTTTCCACAATATATATCCCCCAATATGAACCCACATGGTATGGTATTGCTCCCCTAGTGAAGCCCCCATGGGTTTTCATAGCTTGTTTTTTTTGTGTATGTATTAATAGTAAGGAATAAGACATGAAACCAAATGAATTGATTAATTATTGAATAGAAATCATGAGGGATTTTATAGTGGGAAAACAAGTTGACTTACAATTATCAAGATAGATTCAATAATATAGATATTGAATTTGTATAATTATGAAAGTTGTTCTTGATTACAAGATACTTTCAAAAAGAGATATTTAATTTTTTTTGGAATGAATATCTTCTAACTGAGTCATTCATAATTGATTCTCAAGTAAGAGAAGTGAATAATAATCAAGATTATGGGAATTCAAGGAATGATCTATAATATAAAAGTGGGTCAATGAGGACTATATGGAACCTTAGCTTGTTAATAAAATAAAAAAATATTATGTCTTGAACCTCAAATTGTGATTTTTCCTAAAGAGTAAACATTTAGTAAAAATTGTAGATATATCTTAAAGATTTTGATTGCAAGGGTACCTTATGGAATGAAAAAGGGGAAAACTTGGATTGAGAAGAGACATAAATCAAGTGGGATGTAAGAGTGGGTTACATATATGACATGTTTTGTTGCATAGTTTCAATGGATACTGTATGTGGATGATTTGATGCTTCTTGTATGCAAATTTGGTTGTGAGATGAGATTTACCATCATTGTTGTTATACAACTAATGTGGGAATTGTTTGTGAGTTGGCAAGCTCAATTTTTATATAGAAACCTAAGAAAATGCCACAGGAAATATTATTGAATTCTTAATGCATTAGATAAGAAAAAGACAATCATTTGTAATGTGAGATCATTGTCAAATAATAGTATCTAGATATAATATGCTTCACTAGATGATTGTTTTGATATAGTATGTATAGTAGTGTATGTTAAAATCTATTTAGTATGGCATAACTATACATGGTACTTGTTTAATAAGGGTATTTTTGGCCTTCATGGATAACCCGATTAGATTTTAGAAAGCTATATAGATATCCAACAACTATATTAAAACTTCAGGTCAAGTTTAATCCAAGAGGGGAGTATGTAGTGTCCTACCTTGGCAAGGTTAGTTTTGTGACACTTAGAGAGGGTGATTTTGATGTAATGATATAAGATTATGCATGAAAGACTTCTTTACATGCTTATATGCTATATACCTAGTTTGAATCACTTGGTTGCTATGTGCTTATGATAATATCTATGGTTGTGTGTATAAGAATTGATTTTGGTTAAGAGCATATTATCGATGTTTTCTCTTTTGGTATCCTAGGTTGGACATAGGTGTATGACAGGGATGGTGATTCAGGATTAAGACACATAGATCCATGGATAATATTGGGTATGTGGAACATATGGTTAATTATGATTTATGTATGACATATGATTTTTATGATTATATATGCATAATATTGTACTAAGTAGGATGTGGCAGGGGGCCTAGTTATTTGCAAACAAGGATGCTCAAATTATAAAAGAATGTGGAAGTCACGATACATGATTTTTATGACATATATGCTTAATATTGTATTGTGCATGATGTGAAAGGAGACATCATTATTTTAAAACAAGGATGTTTAAATTATAGATGGCTATAGAAGTCATTTCCCCAGGACCAAAATGACTGTGGAAGTCACGCACAATCTTTCATAAAATGTGAATACGATAATTATGAAATTCATTTGATTCCTTTGATCTATGAGATTGTGATGTGTACGGGTCTTGGAACAAGGCCTTAACAAAGAACCATCAGATGGGTATGAGCTCACAATCAATATCTTAAGGTGAAGTGCAGAGTTTCAAAGTAGAGTAGATGATAAGCCATGGAAATTAGCGCACAGAGTCCTAAAACCATGAAAGATAAAGATGTGGAGTCTTGGATCTATAATAAAAGGACTAGGGCATGGAGTCCTAAATCCATAAAAGATAAAGACATGGAGTCTTGGATATATAATAAAAGGTTTGGGATGCAGAGTCCTAAATATTTAAAATATCAAGGTGTGGAATCTTGGATCTTTGCAGTAGATCAAGACGCACAGTCCTCAATCTACTAAGGCACAGAGATGTATGCAATAGGGATGCAAAATCCTTATTCTCTGGAAGAAAAATACCACTCTTGGGCAGCTTCGGGATGAATTTCCTTAATAAATTCTCATTTTCGACAATTATGGAGTGACTTTCTAAAAATATAAAGTCATGTATAACATCTTAATTATGACTTTCCAAAAATAGTAAATCACCTTCAATCAATGGGTAATCAAGTATAATTGAAGGAAAATCACTTAACTTATTATTGATCAATCCTAATAGTTCAATTTTGACTTAATCCTCCATAGTATTAATATTATTAATATTATTATTATTATCATCTTTTATGAGATTATGATATTATTATTAAAAGGGAATTACAAGTCACCTTCATCTCCTCAATCACTTCACACCTCTCCTTGATGACTCTCATGGCTTTATGTAAACCCCTCTCTCTTTTAATAATACATTACACTCTTTTTTATGCACTCATAAAAGAATGACATATTTCTCTTACAATCATTAAAGACATGTCATAAAAGATTCTTGTTACGCACTTTTTAATGCATAAGTTACACTCTCTTTAACTAAGGCATGCATACCTCTCCTTAATGGCATGAGTTACACTCCTCTATACGGTATACAAGGCATGCATATTACTCCTTTATGACAAGAATTTGTTGTTCCTCCTATATATGTGTTTCATGTATTCTTAATTGGGGGAGTTGCATTGTAATACGAAGGGTTGGAGAGACTTGGAGAGTATTGTGAGAAGGAGAGTCTTGGAGAGTAGCCAAATGTTGTTGAAATGAATATGAAATTCCTAAACTAAATTACTAAGTAGTTCTACCTGGTGGAGTTGTCCATGAGTGGTATTGAGAGGAAGTGAAACTTATTTTCCTCAGTTTGCCTTGTATATCTCTCTACTACTATATTTTGGTACTGCTTGGGAGATCTTACAACTCAGGGGTTCTAGGGGTAGAAGTTTTCCCTGGATATGTTTGGGTGGAAAACCAGATGGTTCACAATGAATTGGTAAGGGCATTGGAGCTGGAGCATACTCTCATCTTTTTCGAGTTAAATATTGTTAGATATATCTATAAATTCTCTAGAAATTTTGATTTCTTATTAGTTTTAAAGTGTTGAGATTTTAAATTTATTATTGCTACTTTAAATTATTACAAAATTATGAATATTTATGAAATATTTAGAAAATTATTCCTGAGCTAACCCACAATGAGTTAACAGTTTCATGGCAACTATATATGAGAATTTACATGTAGGGAATTAAAAGAAAAATGTGTTGCCAAGGATTTCAATTCTGCTTATAATGAAATATGGTCCATAGTAGGTCATGTCTATTATTTAAAGCTAGTATTCTATGTTTGATAGCATTTCATTGTCCCTTTTAGCAATTTAATACATGGTTCTTGATTCATGTGAATCGGGTTGTTGGTTGAAATATAGATCTCTAAAAAAAGGGTTTCACACTAAATGTTTAAAGAAACTCCTCAGTGGACATAGTTTATTGTATGTCAGTTTTTTTTTTTTTTTTTTTGCAAATTAATTGACATAAATTATTAATGACTGTAGCATTCAGGGCTGCGATGTGTTTTCCAAATTGTAGCAGTTGATGCAATAAGTTTGTCAACTTATGTAAAGAGAAGTAGCTTTGTAGGTTGTAAAACGTTTGATTAATTACTTGTATTAAGAATTCATATAGTGAACACGAAAAATTGTAAATTCAATGAACAACTCATAGTAGCATAATTTTGGGTTATTTTTCTTCATGTAGAGTTGTAGATGAAAGTTTGTATGCTACATGTTTGACAAAAGTGGTAAATCAGATCCAAAGTTTTGTTGTTTTAAATAATTGAATATCTTGGCATTTTTATTGCAATTCAACTCAACATAAAGCGGTATTCGTACCATGAGACCATGTAACCCCCAATTTCATTCCAAAAACATTATCCTCAAAACTTGATTCATAAATCTAAGAGATTTTTCAAATTGCTGCTGCCAACCATGTTTGTGCGTTGTCGAGTTTTTTTTTTTGGTGAAAATCTCTGTTTTAATATGTCAACATTTTAATTTCAGTTTATGAATTTTACGAGAAGAAGAATCTCAAATTCATTACTGCCAAGTGTTTGACAAAATGCCTCAATGGTTGTATATTGTATGCTTGTAAAGTGTTTGACAAAATGGCTCAATAATTGTAGATTGCATGCTTGCAAATTATTTGTCAGATGGCTAATGGTTGTATATTGCATGCGTGCAAAGTGTTTTTTAAAAGGCCCCAATGACTGTAGCTTTTGTGCATATAAATTGTTAGAGTAAGTGTCTTACTTACTATAGCTTTCATGTACTAGAAATTTATGAAGAGACTATTTAATGGATGTAGCTTCCTATTTCTACAAGTTTTTGTATGAATGTGAAAATGAAATTAATAAATTGTTGAAGTGTGAATAGAGAATATGAGAGTTGTTACTTTTGGTATCTTAAGCTTTCATATAAAAAGGGGGTTCTTGTTGGAAACAATTTTATAATGATCAATTTTGTAAGATTTTGTGCAAATGAGCATAATAAGTTTCATTTAAGCTGCATATATTTATGGGAACAATCCTATGCTTTAATAACTGTAAAAAACTAATGTTCCCAATTTTGGCAAGTCCGTTATTTTATTTGGCTATTTTTGAAGAATAATATGCTTTCGAATTTGTAACAATGGCTTCTTTTGCTGCAACATTTAGTATACGAGTCTCATGATTGAAGCAATGCCACTGGGAATTTTTATATTGATGAATTAATAAACATATCATATTTATTAGATTTACAGAGGAAGAGAGGCATATTCCTCTTTCATTTATCATGTTACAAGTAGGTTAATACTCATACCCTTATATGTGATTTTTGTGATAGAAGCATAATATTTTAGATTCTTGTGGCATACTTTTGTGGTTATGATGTCAAAAGTCAATGAGCCGAACTTATTTAGAATAATCTAAGAGATCAAATAGGTTGATATAGCTTAATACTCGCAAATGGTATCATGGTGGAGTTTGATCCTTGCCTTCCTTTACTTTCCTTGTCCTTATTTTCCTTCCTTTCATTTCCTTGCTTTTTATTTCCTTTCCTTGCTTGCTTATTTTCCTTCTCCTCTTGGTGCTCTTCTCCTCTCTAAATCTTTTTCCAAAACTAAACTAACAAAAAGGTACCAACTAATTCTCATAAGCCTTTTTATTAATGAGGCCTCTATTTTCTTCAATTTTCCATTATTTTCCTTCATTTTCCTCCTCACATGCAACCTATGACCTTTCACCTTCCTTTTCTCCTAATTTCCATTATTTTCATAAATAAAATGCCAAATAATTCCTCTTTTCCTTTCCAAAGCCTTAGCCATTTCCTCTGTTGATTTCCCTTAGCCATAAAATGTTAGCCTCACTCTCATGTGTTTAAAACAATTACAAGTCCAAAATAATTGAATTAATTAAAATCAAGAAAGTTGGATTTAATTCTACCTTTCTAGATTGAGTTTGTTCCTAATGGTTAGGAGTTAGTTTAGGCCTAGTTGGTTGAGAGATTCTTTCCAACTAGTTAGGCTCCTAGATTAGTGTTTGGTTGAGATATTTTCTCAACCATATTGTCCAATATCGATGTACTATCTTAAGATAAACTTCCTCATGTATTTATTTGTACATTAAATTGAGAGTGTGAGGAATATAATACAATGAGGCGTCGGCCTTTTCCGCCATGCCTACGTCGTCTATGTTTGTGATAATTTCATTAATATTTCTTTAGCTACTTAAATTCCTTCATGTGGTATCGGAGCCTTAGGTGACAGCTGGGTGAATTAGTGCAGAGGTCGAATTTGTTATGAGAGTTGGGAGAGTTTCTACAGTGGTCAAATTTCTTGTAATAATCATTGTTGTGGAAGGATCAACTGCCATGATTTCCTTACTCTATCATTTATGCGAGAGAGTGTGAGGAATTGATCCTCTGCAATTAGACCACTCAATTGTCATTGTCGTATAGTACGTGTCATTCATTACTGTAGTTATGTCGCAATAGCTTTGCTGGGGGAAGACACATGACCAAGGATGATTGTTGCTGAATTACACAGTCGCTGCAACATTTTTATCAAATTTGTACACAAGATTTATCCTTCTCAACAACACTAGACATCACAACGGTGGACCATAAAGTTTTATGTCATTTTCTACTTTCGTTCATTGAAAGCGTGGGCTGCAATTCATTTATGAATGGTAGGGATACATGATGACTTGTGTAATGAGAGAAGGGTTGATAAGGTCCCTGTAACCCCATTTCATTTTCGAAGAAATCTATATCCCCATTGATCCCAACATTTCTCTCTTTTGGACTACAAATATTGTCTTCTAGACTATCAATCTTGTTAGGCAAGGGCATGAGATCACTGTCATGAGCTAAGATTCCCAGTCCATCAAAGTTTTCTACGGCACAAATGGTGATAACCAAAAGTGGAAAGCATGTATACACAGAACACCATTGGAAAAATGAGGATTTTTTACATTAATCCCACCGTTCACAATGCATTTGCAAACATTGGCATAGGATATCCAGATGCTTGCCAGCAGTGAAGATGCTACAACCCAATGTTTCAACACCAACATCAAGCCACACCTTCCTTCAACAAACATCACTTACATTTCGGTAGGAAATGAGATTTTGTACGCTGAGCTAGCTAGTGCCCCGTAACTCTTGCCTGCCATGCAAAATCTATAATCCACCATTGATTTGCTTTGCGTTGGCAAAGCCAAAGCCCCATTCCTATAATCATCTCTCTCTCGCTTGGAGGCTGCCATATTTGTTGAGATTTGTTTGATTTGGGAAAGCGTAACGCTTATTATTGCTGACAGCGTTGATTTTAAATTTTGGAGTTTGATTTGGACTCATTCCACTTGGTGAAGACATGGATTTCTGCTGTGGTGAAAATTTCCATTGCGGAGGATTTGCCTAAAGGTATGCACCCAGAATATTACAATTTCCATTGTGGAGGATTTGCCTAAAGGTATGCACCCAGAATATTACAAACTTTTTGATACATAGGGTGAATATTATTCAAATTAATTTTCCCATTATTCGCGTATGGTGAATGTTTAAAAAAAAAAAAAATTTAATTCACCTTTTTCAAAGTGATCTAAAAAAATTGAGAGATAAGTAGTGTTTGTAAAAAAGTTTTATGTAACCTATATTTTGAAGTGATGGAGAGATAAGGTGTAATAGTTTTAAACTAATTATTTTGGAGGTGTAATAAGGTGGAGTGTTTTGTATGAGATCTCTGCTAGGTTTAGGGAACAGAGTTGAAATTTATGAAAGGGAAAATTAAATTTTTTTATTTTGGAGAGATAAGGTGTGATTTTGTGGAGTGAGAAGGTGAAAATATTTTTTGTAATTTTGGAGCGATAAGTGTTTTGTAGTTGGAGTGATAAGTGATTTTTTTTAGATAAAGTCATTGTTGTAATCCAAAGTAATATTTTACTTGGAGAGAGATTGAGTCAATGAACATCTAGTTTTTGAAGACAATTTGCTTCAAATGAGTTCTCAAACTTTGTGCTTAAGAAGTTTCAACGAAGATGTTGTAAAAATAAAAGGTTGATTTACTTAATACTTAATAAAAACATATTTTTTTGGTGTTGATGTGTCCTAGATCCGCCTGAAATTGAATAAGGGGATCTTAGGTACACCTTGTGTAGTGATTGACTGTGTATGTTTTGTGTCTAGTTTTGACACTACAATTATCTTATATAACACACACAAGGAGTCTAAAAAAAGTGAATGAAACAAGCACATTAATCAAAGCACCTAAAATTAAGAAGCTGCAATGAGCATTCAATCAAGCACAAACAATCACATGCATTTGCACAACTACAACACATAATCAAAGTTGGCAATATCAGCATTCTACATCAACAAGAAAATTCACGCAAGGAAAATAAATTTAATCAAGTTGAAAACTCAAGCATTCCAAGGAAAATTCTACATAAACATTCAACCACAATTAGTCATTGTGTAACTTGAAAATAATTTTTTTGTAAGTCAGCTCGTAATAAAATTCAAATTAAGTTGAATTGTAAGGGTGCATTATCATTTGAAACTGACGCCCAAGCTTTAAATTGATAGGGAATAAATTAAGCCAAGTGAGTCCATTGTTTTTAACTAAGTCATTCAAATCATTGTAAGCATTTCTCTTGGGTGCATTTTCGGTGGTATCCGACACCCTCATCCTAGTACAAAATTCAAGTGAGCATGACAAAATTCAATCGAGTGTGAAGTTAATTGAAGCAAATCAAGCGAGGGTGAAATTGATTAAAGCAAGTACAAGCGAGTGTGTCAAAAGTCTTAATGGGTAAAGGAGGAAAATGTCTTCAAAGTCCAGAACTAGAGATTAAATATTTGTAAGATTACAATCATGAGTTACATAACAAAGTTGAAATACTGGAATGGAAGTTGAAGCAAAATCAAACCTTAATCAATCAAATGACCTGCACATTAGAAGGAGCAAAAGACTTTCAAATTGAGCTTGAAATAATAGAAAAACTTATTCATGCACTCCAAATTAAGTTAAGTGAAAAACAAGATTTACTTGATGCACAATGTGTAGAGAAGACAAATGCAAGTTGTGACACAGAAGACCTCATCGCAATAGCAAATGAAAGTTGTGATAAAAGTGATATTATTCAACATATTAATGAAGGTTGGAACACAAATGATATAATCACGCAAGTTGATATAAGTTGCGACACAGATGAATTCATCAAATAGGTTGATGTCAGTTGCAACAAAAGTGATATTATCCAACCAGTTGTAATACTTAATGATGCAACAAGTATTATGAAAGACCAAATTGATCAGTTGGATGCAGCATGTCAAACAGATGCATTGTTAATGCTTGATGCCCATGTGACACAGAAGGTTTAATAAATCAAGGACAAAATGTTAGCAGCAGAAACAAGTATGAAGAATAATGACACGATAGTCTTTCCAAGAAAGTGATCAAACCTTGGGAAGAAATCTCCTTCAATAAAGATCGACATGGCCTAGGATACAACAAAGAAAACACTCTGTTTATTCCAGATTTCTCAAAACTAGTTCAGTTTGTAAGTGCTAGTTTTCTTGACATTGACCATAATATGGTTAAGTGTAACCATTGTAAACGAAATGGACATATGGAGAGTAAATGCTTTGACCTCCATCCTTGTCACCATTTTGACAAGAAAATCATTCATCCGAAAGATGCTACAAGCAAAATCAACCACCCAGAGTGAAGATCAATTATGCATGGATTGATCCTTGGAATTGGTCATCTACAGTCAAACAGTCGTCTATGTGTTATCGAAGGATTCAGTCTCACATGAAGACCAATTCTACAGTAAAATGAAGATGGTGAAACTCTCCTACACATGAAAGGGGGGGGGGGAGTTCAGAAATCAAGTGCAAATGATTGTCTCTTCTTTTAGCTGACAAAGGGGGGAAATGATAATGGAATTGAAGGTGGCTGTCAGACCGAAAGTCTTGACACATTAGAAAAAGCAGTGAGTGGGAAGTCTTCATCCTCATCAGCTAGTGGTCATCGACAAAGCATCCAGTGGGCATCATAAACGAATTCACCAGTGAGCGATCAACAATTTTTTCCATCATCAACATCAAGTAGACAGTGGGCAGTTTCACATCAACAAATTCGCTAGTGGGTGTTCAACAACAAAAGAAACAATGAGCATTTTTCAAAAAACAACAGTGAGCAATTTTGACATCAACAAATTTGCTAGTGGGGGTGTTCTCAATATTTTGTCAGTGGACAAAGAAAATTCTCTCATTGGCGTCATCAACATTTTGTCAACGGACAAAGGATGCTAATTGAAAGCAAAGGACAAGTGGATCCTTTTGCATCTTAGCACGTGATGAAGTAGTTAGAGATGAATCACACTTTCAATTGGTTCATGTTCTCTTCATATTGAAGTATTTTTTGGCATCCAACTTTGGAGGTTTTTCAGGAAGCATTTTTGAGGATCAATAGTTTCAGCATGAGAACTTGAAAGATAGTTCCTGGTTCTTATTTTGGACTTATGATTTGGGGGGGAATGTTAGCCTCACCCTCATGTGTTTAAAACAATTACAAGTCCAAAATAATTAAATTAATTTAAATCAAGAAAGTTGGATTTAATCCTACCTTTCTAGATTGAGTTTGTTCCTCATGGTTAGGAGTCAGTGTAGGCCTAGTTGGTTGAGAGATTCTCTCCAACTAGTTGGGCTCCTATATTAGTGTTTGGTTGACAGATTTTCTCAACCATAGTGTCCAAGATAGACATACGATCTTGAGACAAACTTCCTCATGTATTTATTTGTATTATTATCATTACATTACATTGAGAGTGTGAGGAATATAATACATTGAGTCACCAACCTTTTCTGCCATGCCTACGTCGTCTATGTCTGTGATAATTTCATTAATGTTTCTTTAGTTGATTAAATTCCTTCATAAAAGACAACGAGTGATGTCCACTAGGATATTTTTCCCAACATTCAATTTGGAATAATTGTCCCTTGCCTATGGTATTATTTTACCTTTATTGACTTTTATTACACGAACTTTTAACTCAGGGTTATTACAGACCCCTTCCCCTTAGGGGAACACCTTCCTTAGTGTTAACCACACCTAGACCCAACAAAACCACTAACGAGAAAAATCATACTACCTATGGAGCTTTATAACCCATCTCGTTGCAACATTTACAATAACATCCTACTCAAAAGTAAAACCATCATGTAAAAAATGACAACATGACAACCATATCGCTTATTGGAGTTTTATAAATTAGCTCATTACAGCATTTACAATAACAACCATACATAAATATGTACAAATACCAAGACTCATTTTCCTTCACCGGAATATAATTAAGGATACATAACCCACATATGATCAACCATCTCCCATTTAGCCTTCTTGGGCCCAAAGTGCTTCCACTACACTTTAACTTGCTTGAGTACTCTGTTTCAGAGCACGAGATCATTCTGCTGCAATATGCATTGGGGTTCCATCTGGAATTCTCCCTCCCTCTCTACATGCAATACAAACAAATCAATAACATGATCAACATCCTTTACATATACTTTAAGCAATGAAACATGAAAAACATTGTGGAATTTCACTGTCGGAGGCAGTGCAAGTTTATAGGTCACTGGTCCAATCCTCTTAAGGATCTCAAAAGGCTCACAATACCATGGTGCCAACTTAGCACATGATCCAATCCTCATGGATCTCCTCTTGGACTTGATGCACAAATACATATTCTCCCTAACCTGAAACTCCCTAAATGCCCTGTGATGGTTCGCATAAATTTTCTGCCTACCCTGTGTTGCTTTTAGATTCTTCTTTATAACATAAATCTCTTGTTCCATGTCCGACAACATGTATGGTCCAACAAGTACCCAATTCATTGGATCACTCTAGCCAATGGGAGTGTTAAAACTTTTCCCATACAGTGACTCAAACAAACTCATCCTCAGTGACACCTGATAACTATTATTATATGCAAACTCAACCAATGTAAGGTACTCCTCCCATCTCCTCTGTCGATGCATGACATACATCCTCAACATATCCTCCAATATCCTATTGACCCTCTCTGTCTATCGATCTATCTGTGGCTGATAAGTTGTTTTGAAGGCCATCTTTGTCCCCATTCCTGCAAACAAGTCCTTCCAAAACTTGGAAGTGAACTTGGCATCCCTGTCTAACATAATCTTCTTCGAAACACCATATAATCTCACAATATCCCTAATGAAGACTTGTTTTACCTCATTATATTAATAAGTAATCTTCACTGGAATAAAGTGAGCTACCTTGCTCAACATGTCTACCACAACCATGATAGAATCATGCTGCATCGATGTCCTCAGAACTCATATAATGAAATCCATGGAAATGAACTCCCATTTCCACTCTAGAATTGGAATAGTCTGAAGCAATCCACCTCAATGGTTACACTCTGCTTTGACCCACTGATAGTACAAACATCTCACCACGAACTCTTCCACTTCCTTCTTTAGATTCAACAAATAGTAGAACTTCTTAACTGTTGTCATCATCTTTTGATATCCAGGGTGACTTGAATATGGTTTTACATGAAACTCCCTCAAGATAAGATTCTTGAGTTCACTGTCATTCGGCACATAGATCCTGTCCCTAAATCTCACCAATCCATCTGATGTAAGATGATAATCCACATCCTGATCACCTATACCCTGCTATAACTTATACATAAGCAACCTATACTTATCATATTGTTGTCTTGTTTGTAAGATTTGATCCTGTAAATCTATCCCATATGAGCTCACTGTTGTAACATGGCTCAATTTCACTTTCCTGCTGAGAACATTCGTAACCATGTTCTCCTTTCCCTTAATGTACATGATCTCAAAGTAAAACTCACTAAGAGTAGCCAACCATATGGCTTTCTTGGCACTTAGAACCAGCTGGTCAAACAAATATCTCAACCCACCATGATCACTCATCAATACAAACTTCCTACTAAGAAGATAATGTCTCCACATCTTGAAGGAATGAATAATATTTTCCAACTCAAGACCATGAGTCATGTAGTTATGCTCATGCTCATTTAGTTTACTAGATTCATAGAATATCACTTGTCCCTCCTACATCAAGACTCCACCAATTCCTCTCTTGCAAGCATCTGTACACACTACAAACGCCTTGTTCGGATATGAAATATTTAACCCCGGAGCAATTGTCAACAACTACTTCAACTTCTCAAAAATGGTTGCACACTCCTCTGTCCATTTAAACTTATTAAATTTCCTCTGCAATGATGTAATATCATATGCAATGCATGGGAAGTTCCTGATGAACCTCCTATAGTAACCTGCTAAGCCCATGAATGATCTGACTTCCTCCACATTTCTAGGAGCTACCCAATCCATGATATCTTTTATCTCCTCTAAATCTATTGCTATGCCATTCTTAGAAACAACATCTCCCAAGTAGTGTACTTCTATCTGGAAGAAACTGCACTTTCTAAGCTTAGCATACAACCGATGCTCACTCAGTAATCTCAACACTGTTGCTAAATGCTCGGCATGCTCTTCCTCATTATTAGAATATATCAAGGTGTCATCAATGAATAAAATACTAAACTTGTCCAGATAAGGATGCAACAAACTATTCATCAAACACATAAAAGTAGCTGGAACATTAGTCAGACTAAATGGAACTACAATAAACTCGTAATGCCCATTCTTGGTCCTAAAGGCATTCTTGTAGATGTCCTCTTCTTTGCTGCATACCTAATGATATCCTGATTGTGGATCTACCTTTGAGGACAATGCTTCTCCCTTCAACTAATCGAACAAGTCGTCAAGCTCCTTAATGTCTCTATTATACCAGGAGAATAACATTCTCCTTGCTGCACAACTGAACTGTAGGGGGAGTCACGTGAACTATAGTCTACCATTTTGCTTGTCATCTTGAATTCTCTTCTTCCTGCAAGGATACCATGTCAAATAAACCAAATAGATACCAAAATCAAATCCATACCTGAGTGATGTTCAGGGAGGCTTATCTCATCTACAAGATCAATCCACATTATCATGTACATGTATACTCATAAACATATCCATGTAATAACATAACATCACAAAAACATCATGGATGATCATACCAACTGTATACCCTGATCCCATGCATGACAACCATAATTTTGACAATATCATAATTATCCGAAGCGAGCAAAACCATGCTCTGATACCACCCTGTGGTATCACATATGACCCAAAGAGAGTGCAACCCACTCTGATACCACCCAGTAACACTTCCTCCCACATTTACCCACTTTCACTGGCTTGTCTGGGGTAAACATGAGTTGAGGGTCAACATGATATGACTCAACCTCCTATGTGACCTTGAGGAAATGGAGTTGATAATTGAAGACCTTACTAAATTCCCTCAGGTGCCACAAGACCTCCAAGAGTAACCCAACCCCTCTAGGTGTCCAACCCCTGAACCAACTCACTTTTTCCCTGACCTTGAGCCTCGGTCGCTGCCTTACCAAGGCCTCCATGTGATTATGTGTTCCCATTTTCTCTCAAAGGCCTGTATCAGTACGATTGTGACCTTTTTATGCCAATGTTATGCCAACAACCGCAGAAATTAAGGTTATTTTCCAAGGATGGGGCTAAGCCTCTTCCAAAAAATCCATGAAACTTCCAAAACTCATAAAATACATGAAGACAATACTTAAAAAACCAAAACTGGAAACAAGACTTGACTTGACCATCCCCAATCGGGACTGACATTTTTTCAAACACTTGGTAGATATGGAGCTACAGGTCATGAATGCAATTCTAAACATAACTGGAAATTTAACTAATGTTTAACGAGAAGGGTCTCTACCTTGTCACATTAGTTTTCATATCATCAATTAGGTCTTCCATTCATTATTTCTTCAATTACAAGTAAAAACATGAATAGAGACATGACTGAGAACTATCATATAACCATGGTTATAACCAACATACAACCAGATAAATAAAAATAAGAGAACAACCATTAAATCCATATAATATCCAACACATTTCTTTACCAAAAATAAGAGAAGCTTAGCTTTTATTAACCATATGTAGTTACCAACTGGGTTCAGGACTTGCACTTTCCACCCAACCATAGATTGGTTGAGCCATATCTTTCTTTCAACCAATCACCCTTGTGCCATATTCCAAGCATGAATGTGGGATCTCATGGGATAACCAATCCAAAGACAACCGAGGAAATCCATAGGTTAAACCACCTTCACCCTTTCCATGCTATGATCACACCTAAACCGGTGTCGAGATCACAAAACCGAAAAGATCTTGGATGCCTCAAAATTTCTTCACCATCCTCGAGGAATTTTTTTGTCTCCACCCTCAGTCTTTACCATGTATCCCATCATTACTAGTGAAGAGATTCCTAGGCGTTTGGGAATTTTCCTAAGACCACCTCACCCTAGATTCCAAAACCATCTGACAATCCAATGCTCAAACAGAGAACAATCCTATCACACCATGACTATCCGAAAATGGAAAGTCTAGGCTAAAATGCACTTTCAATCTTGGAAAAATCCATGCTAATGACAACAAAAAAACCATATACCAACATGCACATACCATTCATGTCAAAACCAACTAGGAAATCACACATGCAATATGTTACCTGCTAAAGCTTCTTTATCCTTACCTTCCTTTGCTTTCCTTATCCTTCTTTGCTTTCATTTACTTTCCTTTTTTTTTCCTTTCCTTTCATTGATTACTTACTTTCCTTCTCCTCTTGGTGCTCTTCTCCTCTCTAAATCTAATTCTAAAACTCAACTGACAAAAAGGTACCAATAGATCGTCAATTTTTTTGTTTATTAATGAGGCCTCTATTTTCTTCATTTTTCCATTATTTTCCTTCATTTTCCTCCTCACATGCAAGTTGTGACCTTTTGCCTTCCTTTTCTCCTAATTTCCATTATTTTCATAAATAAAATGCCAAATAATGTCTCTTTTCCTTTCCAAAGCCTTAGCCATTGCCTTTGTCAATTTCTCATATCCATAAAATACAAAAAGTGATGCCCACTAGGATACTTTTCCCAACATTCAGCTTGGAATAAGTGTCACTTTCCCGTGGTCTTATTTTACCTTTATTAACTTTTATTACATGAACTTTTAATCGAGGGTTGTTACAACTTGTGATTTATTAGTTTCAAGTTTTGACAAATATTCTTACATGGTTTTTTACATTACAAACAAAACCTAATCTAATTGGAATGAGGAATGGAGTGTTGGTAATATTTATAGTGTGGTGTGTTTTTTGTTTCAATGTGAAGCAAGACAGAATTTACAGACAAGTAATCTCATTTCATTACTATAGGTTATAGATTATATTGATTAAGAATTTTTGAAGATGAAACATACCTTAATTTCAACAACGATATTCTTTTTCTAAATGAACCTTATACTCTTTTTGTTTTCTTGAATTTTGTCCACACTTAATTTCCTTTTGTGATTAACAATATATTTGTATATATGTGTATTCAATATTATTCTTTATTTTTCATTAATTAGCCACATTAATTTTTAATGTCTCTCATATTGGGTTGTAGAGCACCTCTTTGTTATTACTTTTTTTTCGAAATACTTTTAGATATTTATTAGAAGAATATATAGCATTTCCAATATTCATTAGACTAATCAATTTGCAACAAAACATCAAATCATGGATTTATTAATAAATACATTGATATTGAGAGATTGGTCTTTTTATTGGAGACATTTATTTAAATATAAAGGAAAGTTGTTACTTTTAAATCATATTCACTTTTTTTTGTAAATCATATGTCCTATAACATGTGCTTAACAACATGGTGAGGTTTGAACACAAGCCGTCTTTTTAACAAAATCCTTTCTCAACTAATTAATTGAATTCACTTATTATTCAGTCATATTTTAAAAATAAAATAATGTATGAACTTTATTAATTTTGATTGAGTATTTTATTCAAATTTTTTTCTTTTTTCTTTTTATATATATATTATATTATATATTTATATATACTATTATATATATATATAACTTTTTGCCCCAATCTCCTTTTCTTATTTCACATTTTTAATTTCTTCCTTAAACATAAATTTCTTTTAAATATTATTCAATATTTTTTTTTTTTTAAAATTAAAATTATGTTGAATTTTTATTATCTTTTGATTGAGAATTTTGTGTCAAATCTTTTTTTTTATTTATATTTAAAATGTATATTACTTATAATATATTTCTCTTTTCTCAATTTGCAATTGCCTTGTTATTAAGTAATTATGATTAAATGTGATATTCAAATTCAAATCCCAGGGTTTAGCCAACACATATATTATCATTATATATAATATATATATTATATATATAATTTACTAATTATTAGCTTAAATTACTTGGTTAGAGCACCAATCTGGAATTGTTTATCTTTCTTTATTTCATCTTTCTTTTATTTTTTGATTTATTTAATGTATTAATTCATTTCTTGAAATTTTAAATATTAAAAAAATTAACACTCATTTTGCTTGAGCTATTATTCCAAGCTATTGGTTAAGCACGATGATGTATTGCTTATCTTTTCTTATTTCATATTTATCTATAATAATGTAATTAATTTAATTGTAATTATTTTAATAATTTAAGGATTATATAAGCATTTTCATATATATATATATTATATATTGTTAATTGATTTTCCTACTCAAAACCAAGTGCATTTTGAGGTGTGTGGTTCACTTCCAGAGTGCCTTGGGGTAATACACACAAGGTAAAAGAACTCATGTCTAATATCTTCATTCGTGTTGGCCTTTTTTGTGATTATATGCATTCGAAACGATGAGCGTGGTGTGATAGAAGATTGGTTTGAACATGGGTGTAGCAGTCTGTCCTCTCTAGTGAAATTGCGGCACGTGAGTAGTCTTGTGTTTTTCTGGCGGGTGTTTAGTCCCTCCATTGGGTGGCTGACCGATATAAGCGGGTAGAATCTTGTTTCTATCAGGGGAAGTTGCCTCCGGTTTTTTAGTAGGTCTATCCATTTTTTATATAGATGGGTCTCACTAACCTTGGTGTCGTCAAGTCCCATGTCTAAAGTTTCTTGTTCTATGTGGAAAGATGGATGGACTTTTTCTCCTCAAGGATTGATATCGTTTGCGGTGAATTGGTCTTTGTTCTGCACCCTGTTGTGTTTTTCTTTGTGGCATAAAAGGAAAGGTCGAGTATCAATTTTCAAATGCGTTGGAGGTCGTGGGTGGGTGAAGAATTTTGTATGTTGAGGACCATCCCCTATACGCTGAGCAAGGCTAGACATGGTATTAACATGGTGATTTTGTGGGACAAGAAGATCCAGGCATAAAGATGAATATGAACCCCTAAAAAGACATTATAAGAATTTTGAAGTCTAAAATGAGCCTCCTAAATAGTATTATAAAACAATAGTGGAAATAATAAAATAAGATTATTTTACATTAACAAATTTTAGAACAAAAAAATAAAAAGCTACTTTTTTCAACTTGTATTTTCAACTCATATCCCTATAGTTTTACTCAAATTTCAAGCGGGGACATTTGTTGGATGCAGAATAAAATTCTCATCTAACGAGTGCTCCCACTTGAAATTTGAGTAAACCCGTAGGGAGATAAGTTGAAATTACGAGTTGAAAAGGTAGTTTTTTATTTTTTATTTTTTATTTTTTAATCTTTTTACTTTTTTACTCCAAAGATAGTGAATCATCCCCCATGGTTGACATCATCATCTTGAATCATATTGGCTATTATAAAGTTGATTTTAGTTGTATAATTTTTTTTTGAGGCCCATTTTTTATCTCAAAAATTCTCTAATGTTAGGTGCATTGCACGATGGATATGTGAGGGGTTCAACACTCACAACAATAGTAGGAGCAAGTCCATGGTGAAACATTGGACCCTCTATTTTCCTCCTTACCTTCAATGGTAAATGCTTCCTTGATGGATGATAGAGAAAATATCCTCCATCGGTTACATATCTTAGTGTTCCAACTTAACAGGGGTATACAAGACAACCATAGTGATATCGTTGATTTCATGAACCATATCCAAGATAATATGTGGGAAATGCATGATCAAATGGTTAGCCTTTCAAGAGGAAAACACTACATTGAGGAGAAGTTAGACTGATTGGAAATTAGACTAGCACACATGGAGATCCATGCGCATTGTGAGTTGAAACCCCTCCATTCCCATGTTCAACTCCATATCACCCAGTTCTTGTAACTTCTAATGATATCTTATATCTTATGAGTATTGTTTGCTTATTTTTGTTAGATTTTTGGCAACGATAATCAATTAGTGTTTGGAAATAAATGTTGTTTTGGCAATATGTTCTGTATGAGGGCATGTACTTGTTGGCCAACAAATCTTGTAAGAGTGAGACTAACAAGATTTTGAAACAAGCCATGGAAGAATGTAATCTTTTGAAGTAATGGAAGTTGTCAGTTTACAAAAAAAAAAACTAACTTCCTACACTTAAATATTATTATTAAATTATCATATATTTATTTCAATTATATAATTTTAATTATATAAAAATTTCAAAATTAATTACAAACTTCTCATTATTTTGAAAAATTAAATCAAAATGAATCTAATTTATTTTATTTTATTTTATAATATAATAAATAATACCAAACTTTATAATTTTGCTCTCAAAATAGTAAAAAACTTATGTTTGATTATCACAAAATAATATCTATTTGTCATTGCCTCACCAAAGACTATAACATTGGCCTCGCGGTCAAAGTGCATTAACTCTGCATTTTTTTGTTGTGCTTTTGCAATTTTAACCAATATTTTGGGAAAATGTTGAATATTTCTATTTTTGTAAATTCAAAAATATTTTTTTAATCTCTTGAAATATTATTTCTAATTTTGAATTGGCTAAGCGAGTTGTGATGGGTCATAATTCACCTGGTGGAGGAAGATTTATTTTCTTTATTTATCAGTGCTTAACAAATCATATTGAAATTAAAAAAATCTATTTTTCTGAGTTGTCATTCCATCGGTGAGTGCTCTAACACTAACATTTACAAAGTGTTTTGAGTAGGTCCTTTATCTAAGCAGGGGGAGAGGGGGAATTTCACTAATGAGTGCTCTGACACTAGCATTGACATTGACATTATGTCAGGTATTGCTAGTGCATTTTGCTCTTATTTCATTTTAAACTTTTTTTTTCATCTTAAACTTTTTCAAGTTTTGTTGTGTGCGAGGAAAAGTGCATAGAGCTGTGAATGTGTGTGAAGTGAAGGATATGCGGATGCAGAGATATGTGAAGAGAAGTAGTTATGTAGTTGCATAGGGATTGTTTGATAGATGCAAAGCAATTGGATATAGCAAGTTCGAAGGAGACACGGATATAGCAGGTTTGAAGCAAGTTCCACAATGTTTCATATCTCTGGACAATAAAGACTAATTTTGTGATATGCAGGGGAAGAAGAAATAATATATGGGAGAAAGGATCTACAATGGAATTGTTAAAGAGTAGTGACTATATTGAGTCAATCTTTCTTTTGTGCACTCTACAAAAGGGGAATTTAATATGTAAAGCAGGGAACAAAAAAAATTTTTATAGACATTTTATTTGATATAAAGATGATTCGATGATTTGATGTGCAATTTTCAAAACTATGTTCAAGGTTTCTGAATACTTATTATACAATAATAGTAATATGATAGAACACTAGATACAATTATCATAGACCACTATTGGACAAAATATATTGTAGATATTCAGATAGGTACAATTGTCTTTTATTTTAATGGGTTTTAGTGTTCAATCATTGTAAATAGTCACTGTTAGAAAATTATATATTACAGAGAAATGGAACGCATAAAATATTGCAAAAACACAAACATAGAAAACGCATAAAATAAAATAGACATAGATATATGTGGTTCACCCAATTTGGACTACGTCCATGGAGAAACAACCAGTATTTCCTTTTATATTATCCAGCAAAATGAAGAGATACAACCTACAACAAATCTGCTGTAATTTCGTCTTTGCTCTCACGCAGTCTCCTCTCTCTTTCTTGCTCAGAATACACATATACACAGATGAAATGCAATTCCATCATATATAGTGAGGGGTTTCCTTCTAGGGAAAAGCACCCTAAATTAAACATAACTTCTACCGTCAAATCATTTGCCTAATGAACGACCCAGATTGACTATGAAATTAAAATATTTTACAAGGCAATTTTACATCTATTTTTAGCTTTAGGGGCGCTTCCCCTGAACCCCTGACGGGGGGGGGGGTGCGCTCATAAAATCGTCATCACCCACCCTCCCCCTTTTGGACCCCCATGATGGTCATTAAACAGGAAATTTTTCCGCCCAATTACGAACTAGGGTCCAATGTGGCGATACCTCTGAATAAAGAAGATAATCACAATTAGTCAAGTATTGATTCAACCATCTTGTTTCTTCTTAGCATGGAAGTATGCTAGGCTTTTATTGTGTGGAGCACAAAGTTGGCTTCACACTTTGCACTTTCTTTTTTCCACGTCTTCACAATGAATGAAAATAAATTATTACATTGATGATATGAGAAACTGCGGTAATAGGGAAATCCCATTATGACAACACCGGAGAGTAGTAAGGAATAGGTGCAGTTGTGCATAATTATGGAAGAAGCATAGTGGAATATTTTTATGCACAACTTCCTCTGCTTTTCTGCACTATGCATGGTAAATATTCGTTGATATATTATGTGGAGTGATTAATATTAAGTGACTTCAACAATTTAAAAACTACTATTGTGTGGAAAGAAAGCATGGGAGAACTGTGTGGAGGGAGAATGCATGTGGAAGTGCAGCAATATTTTGTTTTTTAATGTGCACACTTGTTCTCTGACAAAAATCACAAATTAAAAACATATTTTATTGAATTTTCAATAATAAGTGTTCAATTCACAACTGCTCAAAGAAATCTAAGTTTTATGAATATTTTGTAATAAAATTTTAATAAAGTAACAGGTCTGTAGTTGCATTGACCATTATTCCATGATGAAAATCTAATTTTTCGGAAAATTCGAAATTTTGTGTAAGAAAAAATGTTTAATAAGAATTGATCATGAACATATAATGAATATAACAAGATATATAAAAATAAAACATAGATGGATGCAAATAGAGGAAATCACGAGTAGACGTGTTTGAGAGTTTTTCTGGGTTCAAGAAAATTTAAGATGAATTTTGTTTTGAAACAATATGTCAATTGATGAGGAATGCATATGATGTTTCTTATTTACGATGCTTAATTGCACAAATTTTTTGCAATGCAATCATGCATAATGATTTGCTTGCATTAAATTGTAGAAATTAATGTGTAGATTAAAAAATTCTCATGAAATTTACTAAATCACAATACTTGAAGCTACTCTACTCATTTGCAGAAGTTAGTTCACCATCTAAAAGAAGAATCATAGACATGTGAAAGGAAACAACACACATGCACAAATATTTATCTAGGGGAAAAAAACTACTCAAAACCCCTTACTATATGTATTGCATTAATCAAAGAATTTGTTTGAATACGATATGCTTACTCAAGATTGAGCACAACCTGCACTTGCATCTTCTATCCTCTACTTGACGAACTAAACTTGGCCAATATTTAGCCAATTTTCCTACCCTCCAAGATCCTTATTCCTTGCAATGTTCCTTGAGGATTTAGGCCCCTATTTAATATGCATTTTCCTCATCTAGATTGCATAATTCCTTTCAGTCAATTCTCTAACTTCATGCAGCACCTGTAAAACTTGGAATACTTTACAATTGATAGTATAATGTCCTTGAACTCCAATCTCAACTAGGTAACTTGAATTCTCTGCATGCATGATTTAATTTAGGCTTATTGATTAGTTATATGGATGATCACTTAGTGTGGTTGAAGTTCCACTTCCACAATTTGACCTTCCACTAGTTCCTCCAATAGTTAGAACTACTTTAACTGAATTAAATTGCTACAACTAAAATTAACTCAACCTAAGCTCCTACAATTTAGGAACCCACTGCACATAACTGAACTTCATGTCCCTAACTTGAATTAACTGAGTTAGACTCCTATTTTTTAGGAATCAACTCAAGTAAATTGAACTTCAACTCATTAAATCAAATTAAGTGTTCTTTGATGAGTGATAAGAGCCATGTCACCTTAGTTAACTCCTCCAAGTTGTCTAATGATGTGTAATTTATAATTTATACAAGGTGATTAAGGAAAAAATAAAAAATGAGAATTTCTTGCTGCATTTTGAACACTCCCTCTCAGCAAGAAAGGGATTATCAACCACCCTTGTCCTACACCTGTGGAATGTACTGCATGCAACACTTCCCACTATTTTTGTTGCAACTATAATATCTGCAACTGAGAAGCATAAAAAAAAAACTGAATCAATTGTGTCTACAACTATCTACTGGGAAATTGTGTTGATATTGACTCTGCTACTAAGCCTCCTTTGTTGTTATCAACACTCTTATGCACTCCTTAGTATCTGACTGAAACTCATCCTCCCGCTACTGAACAGTGCCAGGCCCCATAGCTAGGTAATGATCCATGAGAAGAATTCCTCAATGGACCCTGCCCAATTTTTTGCAACTCTTGGACTAAGGATCTACATCACTCCTAGAGGTATAGTTGCATGTGCTCCCTCTTCCCACTAAGCTCAAACCCCACACCCCCTCCCCCCCCACCTTCTAGAGGTCTCTTCTTGAGTGGAAGTCTGCACTATTCCTCATGTCTTCTTCTCCATTTGTGGTTGTTGCACAACTTCCTGAGGCTTCTTATGAGGTTGCATATTGAGAGGTCTAACATGTTCCCTCTCAACCACCATATCTCTAGTCTCTGCCTTACTCCTCAAAGTTGTCATGCATCTTCCTCTAATGTGTAGAGGTTATCGATCCTGACACCAAATTCCTTGATTTGACATGAAGTGAGATGCTTGAGCTAGGCTTTCCCATCTCTTAAGACTACCTCATACGCTTTGTCTTCAATCCTCAATTTCTTCATCAGTTCAAGTTTCTTGGATTCATTTCTATTTTCGAATAGCTCATTGAGAGGATTCCAGATAACAAAGGGAGTCTCCTTTCCATGTAGTTTCAAGGCTATGTGGTCTCTCACACCCTCCAAGATGATCTTCTTGGCTCTAGCTACATACTTATTCCATTTTGCTAGATTCTGAGCATCAATTGTTGTTGATTTCTAGATATCATTATCAATGAACTCCTTCAACCCATTATCTTTTAGTATTGCCTCCATGTGGTCCTTCCAAGAAAAATAATTTGAGCTTCCCTTAAGGGTATACTTGAGTCTTAGCCCATAGAAGGCTTTCCTGCTAGCTCTGAAGAAATGATCCTGCAAGTTCAATCCTCTTGCAATAAAATGTTTGAAATCTCTTCTCTACTATGATTCTAACTTTGATACCATGTAGAAATTGATGTGTAGATTTAAAACTGCTCATGAAATTTACTAAATCACAAGACTTGAAGCTACTCTACTCAACTATGGAAGTTAATTCACCATCTAAAAAAATAATCATAGACATGCAAAAGGAAACATCACACATGCACAAATATTTATCTATGGGAAAGAAACTACTCAAAACCCCTTACTATATGTGTTTCAATAATCAAAGAATCTAGATGAATACAATAAGCTTGCTCAAGCTTCAGCAGAACCTAAACCTGTATCTTCTATCCTCTGCTTGAATGACTGAACCTAGCCAATACTTAGCCACTCCTTCCCTCCAAGCTCCTTATTCCTTGCATTTCTCCTTGAGGAATTAGGCCCCTATTTAATAGGAATTTTCCTTATCTAGATTGTGCAATTCCTTTAGGTCAATTCTTTGAGTACATGCACCACCTATACAACTTGGAATAGTTTACAACTGATAGTACACTACCCTTGAACTCCAATATCAACTAGGTAACTTGAATTATTTGAACTCATGAGTTAATTTAGGCTGATTGATTAGTTATCTCGATGATCACTCAATCTAGTTGAAGTTCCACTTCCACAACTTGACCTTACACTAGTTCCTCTAATAGTTAGAACTAGTTTAACTGACCATAACTCAACTTAACTAAATTAAATTGCTACAACTGAAATTAACTCAACCTAGGCTCCTAAAATTTAGGAACCCACTGCACACAACTAAAATTCATGTCCATAACTCAAATTAAATGACTAAACTCATATTTTTTACGAATCAACTGAAGTAAGCTGAACTTCAACTCATTAACTTGAATTGAGTGTTCTAACTAAGTGAAAAGAGCCATGTCACCTCAGCTAACTCCTCCAAGTTGTCTGCTGATGTGGAATTTCAAATTTCCTCAATTTGATTAAGGAAAAAAATCAAAATTGAGACTTTCTTGCTGCATTTTCAACATAAGTTACATGGAAAAATACATGAACGAAGATGAAATTATGCAATTCCTTGGAATAATAGATTAGCAATGATACATTATATAATTATCAATTCCATATGAAAAGGAAAGATAAAGGGTGGCGTTTTTGTTTATGATTAGATACAATATATCTTGAATATAACTACATACATATGGTTTGTTGATACATTGGTTGTTGTAGAAGAATTTTGATGCATTTGAAAAAGTTTCAACAATATTCCATGTTATGGAATTAGGAACGAATGTAGGTCATTTTTATTATGAACATCTAAAAGACATAATACAAGAGAAAAACATTTTACGTCGTATTGAGGCAATTAACAAAGATAAATATATAGAAGAATCCTATAAAAAACATAGTGAGGATAATGCGAATGGCTTTGAAAACATGAACATAGATGAAGGTGTCATAGAAATTGACATAAAGTTTATCGATGCAAACACGAGGTCATGAATATCATTTCATCAACTCAAAAAACATATAGGAAACAAGGACATTTTCGAAACAAGTTTAGTTAGAAAACCATGCAAGCAATCAAATTTTCATAAGGAAAAGCAATATGTAGAAGAAGTTCCCTATCAAAAAAATAACAGGCATACTGTGAATAGCTTTAAAAACATCAACATATATGAAGATACAATGGAAACTATTACAAATCCTATTAATGTAAACAAGAGGCCACATTCGTCATTGCATCAACTCAAAAAATACATAAGAAACAATGATGTTATTGAAACAAATCTAATTAAAAAACCATTGAAATGACTAAAATCAATAGAGAATATGATATTTCTAAATAAAGATAAGGAATCATTATAGATGTTCAACTATAAATTGATCTAAAAATAAAACTTCGATCATCCTCTGACACTTTGCAAGTCTGATAAACTTGGGTTTTTAAAGGTAAAATTAGTTTTGCAACCTCTTCAAAGATGAGTGGTTAAGTTTCAAATGAAATTAAAAGTGAAACAAATCCATATGCAACTCAATATGATAAGCATGCATAGAATAAACAAGCAAGCGATAATGGAACTCACCCCTCCTGGGCTATGTCTCCAGGCCCTACTCCAATGCTAGGATGCTTTATTGATCTCAATAACAAACGTATATAATGCACATCATTGACTCTAGAGTGGCACTATTTCTCCTACAAATAATTCTCATTCAAAAATATGACTCCATACAACAAGTCATGATGATATCAAAGAAAAGGACTCTCTCAATAGGTCCTTGTACTCAAGCTAAAATCAACAAGCATAAACATACAACTACTTCACAATGAAGTGTCAAAAAGGTCTTTACCCATAAGCACAGTGAAGAAAGGCTGAAAATAGATACTCTGCTGAAGCGACAACTATTATAGATGTATATGGAAGGCTAGAAAATCCTTATCTAGGCTCCTTCCATGCTCAACAACGTCTCCATATGGACTCAAAACAATCTCTCTCTCTATAACACTAAAGGATTTAACTCTGAAAAAATACACCATATAGTTCTCAAATCATAAATATGATGCTTCCATTGATTTCAGAACTTCCAAAAACCCCTTTCTAGGCTCTTCTTGAGCTCAAAAAGTCTGAAAATAAACCAAGTTATGCTTCCTGGAAGTTTTCTTTAGTAACTATTTTGCAAAATGAAAAAACTGATAATCTGGGCAATGAATTCATCCCTTTAATAGACCACTGAGTGACAATTTTTCCTGGTCTTGTGGTGCCATGTGGCCAGGGGTTGGGCCACGTGCTCACCTCTCCAGCCTTAGCTCCCTCCGCTCTAGGTGTTGATCTCATGGTGTCAATGGGACCAGGGCCATTGCTTAACAATTCGCCCCCACCGGCTGTGCTCCCATCGGTGGTCATATGGTATTTAATATGGTTGGGGGCTAGGCTAACTGCTTGCCCCCGTCGCTTCAGTGCCTCCTCTCATTGGTTGTATGTCGATTTGCATAGAACCCGAGTCCTGGGGCCAAGGCTAATCGCCCACCCCTTCGCTTCCACCTATTCATGTGAGCATGTGGTGTATAATGTGACCTAGGGTTGAGGCTAACCACCTAGCCCTTCCCCCCAATCTACTGGCAACATATCATTAAATCAAACCAATATCCATTACATAAGAAGAAAAATTGCATGGGTATGGCAGTAGTTAAATGAACTACTGTGTGGCAGGTTCAGTGGTTGAATCCCACCAAGGCCATTTGACTCGTTATAAAATTTTTGGCCAATTAGAGAGGGCCACATGGTGCCCTCTCGATGGACCACATGGTGCCTTCTGATTGGGCCACCCAATTAGTTAAAAAGTAATCAAAAATTGTCAACCCAGCTATAGGACCCTACCACATGTCACTCTTGGATTCATCCATACTATCCCATGTGTCTTCCCAATCAGCTACTGACGTCAACTATACGACCTGCCTAGTCAAAAACCCTGCAAGTTGACTTTTTAACTATTGGGAAAAAACTTTGGAACATCATAACTTCCTCATATGACTTCAGATTGAGGCGATTCAAGTGTCGTTGGAATCAAGACAAATAACACTACAATTTGGCACTAGTTTCTAGAGATTCTGATCACTTTAATTTTTTAGCCTATTTTTGTTTATCTTTGGATCATACATTCAAAGCAATGGTCGAAAAACAATATTTTAAGAAAATACAAGATGTTCTTGTTTATGATTGTTTAATACGTAATCAAACTTGGTTTAAAAGAGATGTCATACAAAAAAAATTGAACAGTGCGTCCAAAGGTAAGTGTATGTGCAAAAAATGCAAAAAAACATTAGAAAATGATAAAATTATAGAGTTTTCAATTCCATAGTGGATTAGGCATAATAGATAAATTTCCATAGTTAAAGAAATTTATGAATTGGAAGAAAGACAAATATCACTAATATTACCATTTTTTCAAATATGGGAACTTGGGCAGCGTTTTAGAAAACCACAATTGGCATTGACTAGTGGACTAATCAATGTACCTACCGACACATATCAAATTCAAATTGCATTTCCTTATGACATAAATGAAATGGTTGTGGCAATTAAATTACGTTTAGTGCTTAAAATAATATTTCTTGTTGGGTAAATACATGTTCATAAAGTCATGAAGGAATTGAAACGATTGTGCAAAACTCCATTTTATAAACTAGAGAATGTGAGAATAAAAGAATAGTCGAAACGAGTATTTGATCAAAATAAGAATGCATATGTCGAATGTGAGACAAATATAGAAAGAAATGATGATAATTATCACTATGATGAAGAACCAGTTATAAAGACACTATTACTTGGATTTAGTGATTTGTATAGTATTTATGATCTTCGTAATAATCAAATAAACATTACTATTGCTGAAGGATATAAGCCTTTGGGCATATTCAAAGATAGATATCAAGAAGGTATGATTTTTCCAACATTTTTTCTATGAAAGAGTGATCTAATAGTGTTAATAAAAAGTTGTACATACTACGATATTGCTCGATTGGAAGTTTTGGATCAAGATCATGATTTTGCGTATAATATAAGAAATTTGTTTTACAAAAAATGGAATTATCCTTAGCCAGATATTCAATTATTTGGATTTGTATAAGAAAAGGACAGTTAAAAGGAAAAAAATTAATAGCTAAAGACGTTAAAACAAAGACAAATTTGAAATGCATTCCAGCGTTGAACATTAGGCATATGGATCTTAGATGAATATAAACATCATTGGGCTATTTTTTTAATTGACGCGAGAACTTATATGCAATGATTTGACAATTGGGTCCACCAACTTTCTTTGTCTCATTTATCAATGTTGAACATATCTCGGAGCCTTTAGTAAAGGCTTTGCAACAATTACACCGAGAGAAGAAATCGTCAACTGAAAACAA
Organism: Pinus taeda; assembly: GCA_000404065.3. Classification (NCBI taxonomy): domain Eukaryota; kingdom Viridiplantae; phylum Streptophyta; class Pinopsida; order Pinales; family Pinaceae; genus Pinus; species Pinus taeda. The sequence goes on from APFE030744177.1 coordinate 82,974, forward strand.
ATTAAAGGAAGATGTTATTGATACCTTAATTAGAAATGACCCCGTTACTTGTGTACGATATTATAGAACTAGAATTAATGCTCTACGCCAGTTAATTTTACATGAGTCCAAGTACTTTGGCGATGTTTTTGACGATTTATTTTTCATAGAAGTCCAAAATCAAGGAAGACAACATGAACATGGATTGCTATGGATAAAAAATACTCTTATCTATGGAACAAGTACAAAAATTTTAATTGAAAGTTTCATTGACAAGTACTTGTGTTTTGATTGAACTAAACTACGTACAAATTTGAAAAATATTCAACATCATCATCATACAAAGACTTGTAGGAAAGGAAAAAAGATGCATTGCAGGTTCAATTTTCCAATTCCACAACGCGAAAGATGCAAATACTTGAGCATATGTAATTCAAAGTTAATGCAAAAAAAAAAGTGAATGCAAGAATGATATTTTATGCACTAGAAAATATGGAACATGATGAGACATATACATTTGGTAGTTTTCTTGAAAAATTAGGTATAAGTGAATCTAATTACACATCCATGCAATTCAATGTACTCTAAAATGAAGAACAATTATATTGGAAGGAGAGAAAATAGACATATGGACTAATACCTTTGCTCGACATATTCCATTAATCTAGGGTGAAAATATAGATTATTAATTTGTACTTGACTCATATGCTACAAATACTTATTGTAGTTCATATATGACAAAGCTAGATAAAACAATGGCATTGATGTTTAAATGTATACAAAGTGAATGTCAAAAAACCAATGGTGATATCATAGAAACAATTGCAAGACTTGGAAAAAATTTAGTGAACTTACAACAAATGCTCGCACAACAAGTTGTATATATAGTGTTGTCATTGCCACTGAATACTAGTTCAAGAAAATGTATATTTCTCAATACTTCAGCAATATATGATCAAACATTTTTGCTTAAGAAACCAGTAGAGTTGGAGCGTGAACCAGATGATTATGAAACATCACATGTTTATATATTATCAACTGTTATGTACAATTACTAAAAAACATTGAACATGTATGCTTAGTGGAATTTTCATCGTGTTATACACTACAAGGCAGGAAAAGACGAGGTGTTATGAGACCATATGTCATAAAATAAATAAAGTATAATAAACATATTGGCCCAGATAACTATTACAGAGAATGATTTATGTTATTTGTCCCATAGCATATTGATGAGAATAGCTTTAAAGAACAATATTTGAATTGGAAAAATGCATATTTATTATTTAAAGAAATCACAAAATGTATTGAACAAAAGTTCACGAACAAAAAAAAGATGATGTGGACGGATATTGATAGCACATCAGTTGAGCTTGAAAACAAAAAGAGAATTTTTTTTTGAAAGAGATAGACCTACATATGATGAAATAGACAACGAAAAATGTTATCAAGAATGTTAAACACACACATGGCAACAACAGAATATTAAAGACAAGCAGGAGAGTACATTTATTATTAACAAATGATATACATTTATAGTACATGGTGTGACCCTTGGATTCATATTCCAAGTGGTCTCTTGGACTCCTTTTCGCTGTTCAGCTTCCACACTAACCCTTAGAGGATTAGGTGTCCAACATTCCCCCCCTTAATCCAAAGGGTTATGTATGAGTCCAAGAAGAGAGTTGTAATACAAAATGTGCAAAAATGCATGGCAACACTAGGCTGAATCTACTCTCTGAAATTTTGGTATAAAGGGAGGTGGTTTAAGGATGACCACCAACACTGGAACGCTTAGTGCAATTCCTAGAACTCTTCCAAGTCTGGCATGAAGCTCAGGTCTTCTACTAGAGGAAGTGCTCTTAATGTTTTGAAGAGGGAAACCTTCAACCATGAAAGGGAGGTCTCACCCCGCATCAAAGGAAGAACCTCAACCTAAAAATGGAAGTCTCAACCTGTGATGGTTTAAGGATGTCCAACAACTCTAGAATGCTTAACGCAATTCCTGGAACTCTTCCGAAAATGGAAAGAAGCTGAAGTCTTCTGCTAGAGGAAGTGTCCCCAATTCTTTGAAGAAGTATCATGGACTGAAGGCATGCTTAGGGGCATCTTTGTCTCTGGCTACAACTCTGAATCTGGTATGGTAGGTTGTGGCTCAGGCTCACTTGATGTGACTTTAAAGCTTGTAGATGACCATCATTTGCCCCCCTGTCAAATACAAGGTGAGATGATGGAGAAAACTCAACTGCAAGACTATTCAATAATCTAGAACAAGTTTTGACGTGTGACTGAAATATCTTCTTGGCTGTTGATGCCCATTGCCAAGAAGCGATCCATCCAAGATGAATCTTTGTTCTTGTAGGAGGTTTGTTTCTGAAGCATCTGTTTGAAGAATAAGTGTTTTTATGACAGTTCTTACATGGATGAAGATCAAAACAGTGATCTTTCAGATGGCCAACTCGATCACAGTGTTGGCATTTCACAATCTGTTGTTGTGGAAGAGAGGCAGAATCTAGAACAACTGAAGGTGAATTGTCATGAAGGAATCCAACACTCTGAAACTGGATGGGCTTTGAGTAATCTGGAATATGAAAGGAGACATCCTTGTCATATCCAAGACCAGTTCTCTGCTTGTTATGGACAAGCTCTTCCCAAGGTCTGATGATTGGCTTGGGAAATGCAGACTAAATTTTTGCTTCTACATGTAATCTTGCTGCTTTATTGGTCACTGGATCTAAATCAACTCGTTGCTTATGGGAGTCTGTTTCATTTTTCTAAACAGAAACAGGTTCAGAATGACGACTTCTCTATTTTAATTCTTCTTGCTGTAGCTGAGATTCAAGCTCCAAAAATTCTATCTTTTCTTGTGTATACTACAGATAGGTTTGGATGTCAAAGAGAGTGTCTTTGCTGAATTTAATTGTGCTTTCACCAGTAGATAATATTAGAGTGCTTAATAACTCTAATAATCCATGAATTTTCTCCATTATTCAAACAATCAAATCAATAAATGACCAAAAATGAACTTGTAGAAACAATAATGGTTTTAGAAAATTAATTTACTAACTTTTCAACACAAATTAATTTGCACTGATGTCTGCTCATGTTCTCACTTCACAATGTCTTGTGCCTCAATTTCTACACAGGAAGCCTGATATTGTTTCCTTAACAGAATGTCCAGCTTGATAGGTTTGCAGCCCACAAGCTCTTCTTTTCCAACAATAACAAGACCCCAACAGAAATGAGATTAGCTTCTATATTTCATCGACCACACACCATATAACACTAACACTCATGCACAATAGTCTCCAATGCATTCAAAGTGGCATACAGTAGTTCCAGGCAATGGAATTTCAATCGTCCCCACTCAATTTTGAATAGAACATAAAACAACATAATCCATACCTTTTCGCCTATTCTCCAAGCTCTGCACATTCCCTGATATTACCTTTATCGCAATCGCTCATCGCAGTCCGCCTTGGTCACACCACATATCACCCCTTTCACATCCGATATGCGACTATCATAAGTGTTTAAATAATGCTTAAGGCTTTAAACCAGAATCACTCAATCTTTAATGCATTTTCCTTTAAAACCCGGGACACACCACTTTATTGCAATACATAGAAATATACTGGAAAACAAAGGAAAACCTTGCTCTAGTAGCATAAGCCGGACTTCAAAATGCATACACTCTCTTCTATAAATATAGTTGGGTCCATCTCTCGAAGCTTTTCTGCTGCACCGCTACCCCCGAACTCCAATCTCTGATCAGCGCTTATTGCTATCAGCTATCGGCTATCGCACCATCCTTCACACCTGGCCTCTTCCACTTAAAATTTTCGATCCGACATGACTTACAGACTCGATGGGTTCTAGGTTGCAATATATAATTTGTCAGGTCCGCTCCTAAATTGCATGTCGCATATCGTACTTACCTCAAGACTAATGTCTCCCTTTGATGTATTGTGATGCGATATTACTTGTTCCACTCTCGTGATTTAATCCTGACCGTTGATCTTCTAGATCTAATGGTTGTTGTGCATCAACTCTTCACCTCTCTACTCTTCTCTTTGCTTATGTTTTACGCTATTTCTTCAGTGTTTCACTGTCCACTCCCTCCTAAGCTTGGACTTTGATTCTTCTAATGGATTCGGTGATCCATTATGATCCTCCTCTTCATGTATCTCTCTCTGTGTAATCGTCGAACTTCACCTGCACACATCTAGAGCAGCCTTCTTTGCAGCTGGCTTCTTTGCTGGGGTAGCTAGTTTAGCAGCTTTGGCTAGCTTGGCAGTAGGAGCCTTCGTAGACTTGATCGATGGAGCAACATTCAATAGATACCAAAAGTTTAAAGTAGAGACCATGGAAACGTTTTAATTCCCAAAGAACCCGATCAATCAACCAATAGCAGATTACACGTAAACTCACCTTTTCACCAATCTGCGACTTTCGCACAGTTCTCGAGGTTTAACTTTATCAGGTTCATTCTCCACCATAGATTTCAATCCCATGATCTGACGATTGATATCCTTTCCACGATCAATCAAACTTGCATGACCATCCTTTGCCGTAGATCTGCACTCACAAGATCCGACGGTCTTCAGCGATTTCGGAAGGAACACTTGCGTGACGATTACCCATCTGAAATGGGCAGTTTTTCTCTCTCCTCTAGTGGCTACGTGCTGTGCGGTGAGTGGAATTGGGCAGACTCACTATATTACCACTTACCACTTTTTATGCCCCTGAAATACCGTTTCCTGTGTAAATACCACCTTATTTGCTGGCTATCTTTTGCGTGTCTTCTCCAAGCGATGACTGTTAGATTTGTCGATCTATCGATCAGACGGTTGTCACTCCCCTTTAGCTTTTGACTCAAAATTGCCGGGTTTTCCGCTATTCCGCTATAAGTTTAACACTTCCACCAATTTATATTGGAGTTGTACTTTGGAGGAGCTTTGATACTGAAGTGTGAACCGAAGTGTGAACCAAAGTGTGAACAAGGTAATACTACAGAGGAGACAATGATATAGTTAAGCTTAACAGACAACAGATAGGCTGGGGCAGGCAAGGAGAATGCGTGGCGTTTGAGTTTCAATAGGATTTCCAGGTTTGAAAGCGAAGAAAGACTTAGGTTGTGGTGCCATTCATGGGTGAATAGATTTCAATTTCTGATGGGACTCTTTCAACTTTTATGTTGATATGAATTTGAGACTGATGCATTCAAGGCTTTGAAGATGCCTCTTCTAGCATAGGTACGCTTCCGTATTCAAAAGGAATGCTCATCATTACCAGAGGAAAAATTCAAGGTTGCCTTAGAGGTAATAGATAGATAGGCTTAGATGGTAGAGTCCTAAATTTAACGAGACCACAAGTTAATTCCAAACCAAACCCAGATTGGAGCAGCTATGAACTAGCTATGAACCAGATGATATAGTGCTCACAATAATCTCAACAGATATATAAATACAACCGAAATTTACTGCAGGAGTAACGCTATAACTCAGCATATAAACTTTGAACTTCAATTAACACACAGAGAAAGAGCGTATATACCAGGATTTCATGGGGTAGAGAGCTGAATTTACGTCTTGCATTCCAACCGGATGCAAATAGATTCTAGAAAGCGTATTAAAGCAGTTCACAAAATTCAAGGTATGGTATAACGTTTAACTCTCGACCAACTCATTCGACAACGGAGATTTTATAGAGATGGCAATCTAGAACAGAGGTACAAGACTGACATGTGTAGAAAGGCCATAGAACAACAAGCTCACATAAACAAGTGGCTCATATTTGAGCAGGGTAGGAGATCGCCTACTCTGATACCATGTTAAACACACACATGGCAGCAACAGAATATTAAAGATAAGCAGGAGAGTACATTTATTATTAAAAAATGATATACATTTATAGTACATGGTGTGACCCTTGGATTCATATTCCAAGTGGTCTCTTGGACTCCTTTTGGCTATTCAGCTTCCACACCAACCCTTAGAGGATTAGGTGTTCAACAAAGAATGTGATATCAAATCAACTTTTCAATATTTGCAAAAGGATAGAAATGCAAGATCAATAGTTGAGAGAACTTATGAAGTTGTAAAATAGCCACATATATTAGAAGAAAAAAAATTCTATAAAATCATGAGAATTCTCAACCCATAATAAGAAAAGATTGTGAAAGAAATAGTAATAGAGAAAAAAAAAATCCAAATCGACTATTGTATGTACTTGTAATAGGTGGTGTGGGCATTAGGAAAACATTTATTGTTACAACATTATTCCAATATCTAATTAGCTTGTACAAAAACATATTGGAATATGACCCAACTCAACTAAAATATGGATTCTCAGTATTCTCTACTTTTTGAGCAACCAATTTTAACAAAGGAAAAAACAACATACAATTTCTTGAAGGAAAAAGTTAAATGTTATGAAGTACATACCAACGTACGTAAAAAACACAACAAATTCATTGAAATCCTTAACGCAATGTGATTGAATCAACAATATGATGAAGACATAGAATATATAAATGATAAGTACTATAGACCTTCTCCACTAGAGCCATTGTTTCCATATCTAATTTATAGGTACAAGGATGTACAAAAGCACAATGAAAAAATGGTGTTACATGTAAAGGAAGAGCTAATAGTTCTTGGTGTGATTGACAAATATGGTAGTAAGGAAACATGTTATGTAACATATGATAAAAAAATGAGATTACCATCAAGAATCCTTATCAAATGCAATGTTCTTGTTGAGCTATATGCATGAAACTATAATACAAAGGATAACCTTGTTAATGGCGCAGATGGAATATTCAAAAAATAGGAAAAATATTGATGTATTATGGATATATTTTGTAAATTTAAAAACTGGTAAAATAAAAGAAACAAGTATTGAGAACTATATGAAAAAAATATTTCATTGAGTTGGAATCCAATATTACATGTTGCAAAACCATTGACATGTCATAGCAAGAGCTTTAAAACTATAATACAAAATTAATTCTAATACAATTAGTTTGTGCTAGAACAATTCATCAATCACAAGGTTTAATGTTGAATGGACTTGGATTTGATCCAAGGGGTGTATCGACACATGGAATAGTTCACATAGCATTTCCATGTGTTATAACCATGGAATCATTATATCTTCTTTAGAAACTAACACCAAATAAATTTTGTGTGAATAAGAAAATATTAGAAGAAACAAAACACTTAAGCACTGAAGCGTCATGGAAATCAAAATACATAGACAAGCCAACAGAAAATTCAAATACTTTAATGATTGTAACTTTGAATATATGAATTCTACATGCTCATGTCAATGACATTGTGCTTGATGAAGATCTAATGAATGTTATGATACTTTGTATCCAATAAACACATCTGAATTTTTTATCATCAAATAATGAATTTTGAAAGTTCAATTTCTACATATCAAATTGTCTTCATGGAGTACTTACTTGCATACAAGAATTTAACATAGGAAACATATCAACAAAAATTCTTTTCAATAGTAGAATTGAACTTGTTTTTTCAGAAGTATACTTCCAATTCCAAATATGCATAATAAATGTATATGTTGTGGCACTTGTATCTATTTCAGTAATCATTGAAGCATAACAATAGAAAAGGTGCAATTCACGCCTAGTGATTTCATTTTTATACTTATTGGAGATTTCAAGATTGACATCAATTCAAATAGAAAACAAAATAAACAATTATTAGAGTACATGCGCTCCAAACAATTACAAGAAGTAATGAAAAAAATTATTTTTAGGAATAAGACAATTATTGATCATATTTGGAAAAATTTTCCTGTTCAACAATGCCATGTTCATAGTTCACATTCATATTGGACCGATCATGATGTAGTTCACGCTTGGCTACACTTTATGTGATTCTAATCCTACCTAAGCTATGCATTTATTTTGGAGTAGTAAACTTTTCTAGTCATTATAAATGTAATACAATAGGTTTTTGTGAATCTTAGTTATTTCATAAAGGCTGAAATGGTACATTTGTTTGTTCATTTTCATGTAGAGTCCAAACTGGATAAGTAATTAATTTAACTATTGCAAGGCGATAAGGACTGTAGATTGTAGGAATCATATATACTTTTGAGGTATGAATATTCTTAAATCTTTAAGAATTTATTTTTTTCTTATTTTCTTTTTTCAATGGTTGATAACTCATATTTGTTAATTATATTATCATAACTTAGGCTAATTTTTGGTTGCACAAGTTCAAAAGATGCGAAAGATGAAAAATTGTTTTGCAGGACGTGTGGAAGTGAGACTGTCTTTTTTTTCATTTTCCTTCCTCCGTACATATTTGCCACTTCATTTATTTTCTTCATATACTTCCATCTAATGTGGCACTTTGTCCATACATTGATGAACTCCTTTTAAATGCGTTTAATTTTTGAACTAAACTTTATTTAGGGATAACTTGTCTTGAGTAAATCAATAATAGATTACATATTTTAAAACAAAATCAAGATATGGTTAATATATAAGAAAGCGAAGAAATTTGCAATTATTGGCCAAATTTGCATGCATCTTTGAAATTTTCAAATCCATGTGTCAGGTTATTTGTATGTCAAAGTAAAAAACAAGATAGTATTGGGGACCAACCATGCAATTGAATTACTTCATTGTAGAGATAACTAAGCACATGTTTTGCACTAAGAGTTATTATCGACAACTTGTAAGCTAATTGTCATCATCATAATGAATTCATACTAATGCTTAAGCAAGGTGCACGATAAATGGATGAGATGGTTTTGGAATTTTACAATTTATTTGCATTAATTTCCATAAACATTAGCTTTGGAATCTTTAATTTCTATTTATTAAAAATGTCTTGTATAACATATTTCACACTTTCAATAGTATCAACTAATTTCACACTTGTAATAATTGGTGATTATATAGGGAACTAAACAATTGTGCAGTTAATCAGCATTGTGAATGTTATTGATTGAGATCAGGTACAAAAAAAATTGCTAATAGAGGAAGAAGAGAAACTATTTGCACCGATACGATTAACTCACTTGCTCATATTGATGAGAAATTTCAATGGTTAACTGCGTATGAGAGATATGTGAAATTGTTGACGGAAGAGAAGAACAACAACAAGATTTGGACTAACGGATTAACAAATGCTTCATGTGTTCCAGAAGTTTTTGATTTCAAGGAAATGTTTCATTTGTGCACAAAAAAATGTGATTCAAGAACAAGAACAAATGTGCTACCCGTGAAAATATTCATTGAATCCAGAGGCATTCATATGGATATCCAATCTATTGGAACCTAATATGTGCTTAAAATTGTCGAAAGAAAATAATTTCATGAATTCAGAGGTAGGCGAGGCTAACATTGTTGGAGAATTCATTTCTCCAAATTATCAAGTTCCTTTCGATCTTTATGTTCTAGATGTTTCTTTGTTCAAACGATAATTTAGGGACTTTTGTTGTCTTTGTGCTCATGTGATGGGTGTATAAACTACAACATATGTTCCAAAATGCATCCTCTATATGCTTTATCACACATACAAAAAAGATTTCATATTCGACTAGGATGATATCATTTCCAATGAATTATATTTTAGTAAATCAATTTATCGAGTACCAATAGGTTCTTCATGATGACATATCATATAACAACTTTCATTTCCATCCATGTCTTTCATGACTTGTTATATAATCCTAAATTCAATGTGAATCAAGAACCAATGCAATTTTGGTATGTTATACTATGGAAGCATAATGATTCTTTAAATTTTTTTCTAATTCAAGATGTCTTTGTAAAGCAAGTCAATTGCATGATAACTAGAAAAGATCCTCATCGAATATCTATACAAGTGCAATTTTTCCTATGGGTTAAATGTATGCCTGAAGAAAGGGAAAGTAGTATGATAATTTGAATTTATGGATTTGAAGATAAGTTGTCATTGTTTCCAATTTTTTTATAAATAGGTATTTTATTGTTGAAGTCTATAGGAAATATTGTCACTAGCTGGTTATATTTGAAAGAAAAAAAAATATTTTTTTGTCATTTTTAGTTGGAGAAATAACAATGAAGAATGTGGCTCACATCGCAAAGCTCTCAAAGACTTTACATTCTTTTAACTTAAGTGAAGTTGAAGCCATTAAAGCCTTTGATAAGGAGGGTTTACTTAGTGCACATCTGGAAACTATTGGGTATAGGAACTTGTTTCCATGAGTTAGAGAGAAAAGAGAGGAAAGTCAAAATGAATCAACAAAAAATCAAGTGCTAGTCATATATAGTGAGTAAATTGTTGAAGGATCAAGTATCGGTACTTCTGCAGAGCAATCTGTACCTTCCACAAATGATACTAATGTGATTTTATCCTCAACTCAAAAAAAGAGAATAGATGCAAAAAGTACGAAACTGGTTTGTGGTGGGCTATCAGGTAGCAGAGATGATAAAGATCCTCATCAAAGATTCACTCTAGAAAGAGCATGTACAACTCAATCAGCCAAATCCATAAGTCTTGTCAAAACATGAAGTGTTGAAGAAGTTATAGACATGGAAATTGAAAACACTTTTCCACATCATTGTTGAAGAATTTACTACTTTTGATGACCATCTTGTCGCATTGCAAAATGCAAAGTATGACAGCAAGTAAAAAATTGAAGATTGAAAAAGTAAAGGTTTGTAATAAAAAGGTTATTTATCAAACAAAAATGCTTGTTGATCTCTCTGGGGTTGAAACCACGTGGCTCATGAAATTTCACCAAGGTACCAGTGACATACTTACAGAGTCTATTAGTCAACAAGAAGCATAAAACCTGAGATTTGAAACAAGAATAAAATACCTAGAAGATGCTTTAAATCCAGGTCCTTTTTTGATGACTCCATTGGAAATACATACGCCACTATTGGAAATTTATACCCCTTGAACATCACATAAATTTTATAAACCTATCAATCTCCTTAGTCTGGTGAAAACATATATTATCAATAATATATGCAAAAGATTGCATATTATTGAACATGCATGGCAAACAACTTTCAATTTGCAACATTTAGTAAAAAGAACTATAGTCATTTGTCGAGTGCATTGAACGTGATAGTAAAGGAGACAATTATTTTGTAAACACTGACTTATGTGCTTTTAGCCAATGGCTTGATTTACTTTCTGATAAAGAGAAAAAAGGCAGGAACTACAAAATGCTAACCAAATAAAGCAAATCAAAGCTGCATGTTCTCATAAAATCAGAAGACTAGAGAAAATTATTTTTGAATGTGAAAACATAGAGAATCGAAGAGTTGATGTCTTTGCAAAAGTTGTATATATTATGCATGATATAAATGGTCCACGCATCAAATGTGACTCTGGATTAATTTCGAGAGAGATGCCGATGGATAAATTCGATAAGCTAAAATAGTCAAAGGCAACAAAATTCGATAGTATAACTGATTTTAATACATAACAAATTAGAAAATGGTTAATTAATTTTGTTAATGTTAATGAACATAACTCTGATTTAGCTATGCGGTTGCAAGAAGAAGCTAGGGAAATCGAGAAGGAGATATTCAATCAACGTGTGAAACAAGAAATTACAGTTGCTCCTATGAAAGATTGCATCTAGGTCAAGCTAAAGAAATTCCTTGAACAAATCAAAAATTTGAAAAATATTTGATAGTTTAACATTTAGGATCTATGCTTTTACATATTTTGAGTGTTCTCTAATCTTGGAACATTTGTTTTCATGTTTACGAATGATTAAATGTTTAGGTATGTTAGATATGTTATGATGAACTAATCTAATTTCTCGATGCATTTTCTTACTTTTCTTTGCAGGTACCTTTTCCATATTGTGGTTCATAGGAGTCGAATCATAGTATTCTTTAAGAAAAAATTAGCTACTTTTGCAGTTAAGTATAAATATTTTTATAAGTTCTTTAGGAATCAAACATTATTCTTTGAACCAAAAAAAAATTGAATTGGTTTAACATCCAAACTATAAGTTCATTACGTAATGTATTCAATTTGTACATGCCTTCCTTTTTCCAGATTGCTTTATTTCGAAGTTAAATTATCATTTATTACATGTATTTAATTTATTATGGAACAATTGTTGCTATCTTTTGAAATGCGGGTACGAAAATCTAGGAGAAAAAAATGTGGAATGGCCATTGTGAATAAGCTAGTGAGCTAGGATATTAGAAAAGTCTCATTATGGATATAAGAAATCTTTGAAATAAAAATATTGATCACGGTAAACAAGGAGTTTCAAAGTCCATATTCAATTATGGTTGCACTTTTGATTACTCGATTCTGATTGTGAGTATGTTTACCCATTTTGTAAAGGTTCGTAGGAAATGTTTTGCATAAGGTCTTCTATAGGTCTGAGTTCTATGGCATTTACCAAAAACATTAATTGAACACAATTTTTGGAGAAATTTCTTTAAGATTTTATACTATATTCAATTTTCTCTAATTGAATTATGTATCATTGTCCAAAAACATTAATTGAAGAAAAGTTTTGGAGCATATGCTTTGTAATTTTATATTATATATAATATTTTGTAATTGATGACAACGAGAGTGAACATTGAACAATAGTTTTGGATCTGATATGTTCCATTTGTAGTATTTATTTTAATCATAACTATGGTGATTGGAATTTGAATCCGGATACAGTTCTTGTCACTGCAATTGTATTTGTTAATGTTCAAGGCTAATTACTGTGTGCAGATTTTGAAATTGTTCACCATTTTTGTGGACAATTTTGAGAAGATGTTTTGCACAAGTTGTTGAAAATATGCTTTGAGATTTTATATTATATCTATTCTTGATCAAAATGAAAATGAATGTTCTATAACAGTTTTGTTGTTAGAAATCTATTACATTTTTTATGTTTATTTTAATCATAGCTATGATAATTGACATTTGAGTCTGGGCAATTCTTGTTACTCTAACCTTTTTCATTATTGTTAAATATTTTTCAAGCACAAACAATGATCACTTTTTTCTAATTTTGAATCAATTTATCAATTTTGTGAAGTGCTCTAAAATGATGTTTTTGGAGATATGTTTTGTGCTTTTACCTATATACATTGTTTACTTTTACATAGACTTTAGCTAGTGACATGACTTGTTGTGGCATAGTAACTGGTTGAGCACATTCTCATCTATCTTAGCTTTCCCCTTTTGCTATACATACTCAGTTTTGCATGTTCATATACATTTATGTCCCTATAGAATTTTTCGATAGGGCCTATTTTCCGCAAAGAAATTGTTGCAGATACACACACGTTTTTCATTTTCCATACACATTATTCCCTTCATAGATTGTTCTGCACATTCTAATCTTGTACAACACTTTTACTCAAGTCAATAATGTTAACCAAACTTACTTTTTTCCCCTTTTCAAATGCAATATGTGTAGTTGGCATATCTTCTTTAGTTGTGCACATATCTTTATTTGACATTCTTTAATTCATATATGCCTTAGTTTCACACGTGTTATTTAACATATCACTCATTTCACAAACAACTATTATAATATTTTCATGTTGTAACCGAAAACAAACCTGGTTAGGTCAATAATCAAAGACATTTATCTAAAAATATTTACTTAAATTACAAAAGAAAAACATCGTGCAAATTCCTTTTTGCACAGAGCCGTTACTTTTACCAATGTTAGTACTAATAAGATTTTTTGGAGCATAGGTCAATAGGCATTATAAAATGACAAAGACAATCATTTTTTATTTTGTTTATATGTAAATGACATTGGAAATCTAAATAAAGTTATTCACAGACATTTTTTATTCCATGCACTTGTTGCGTTGGTCTATATGCCATCTTTCTTTTTCCATGTTTCCATATGAGGAGTTAGAATATTATATAGAGAAGGTAGCTTCCAATTACCTTTCACACAAGTGGATTGAAAATGATTCTAATATGTGACTATGCAGGGCAAGCCACAATTAAATTTTTAATACTTGATGTTGAACTGTCGACAGTGCACTTAGTATCCATTACTACAAGTTCTTGCATTAGTCAATAAAAAATCGAATAAATATAATATAGCACAAGTTTTATTATTTTGGTTATCGAAATCTTGTAGTTATATGTTTTAATGTTGTAAATTCAAGAAGTGTTATATATTTAAATTCGTTCTTTTTAATTGAGTTAAGTTCGTTGTACGAAGTATGGAAATGCAGAGAAACCATTCACTGTGCTTCTTTCATACTCCTTACAATGAAATCTTATTCCTAACCTTCACATTTCACACATTGAAAACATAACACTCATACATTTAATTCCAATGTAAGCTAAAGTACTATGTTATACAATAACACTACAAAATAATGATAAAATGAACATTCATTTGCACCAAACGAATTATCATTTTATTGTGAAAGGTAAAGAATTTTTAGTGTACCAAATAATGAATGTGCAAAAAATGATTATGTGCGGGAGAACCTTTCCGTCATGCTTTTCACATCTCTGCACAAATTTTCCCACCACATCTCACTGTTCATTTTGTTTATATTTAAACGGAATTGAAAATCTAAATACATTTATTGGTAGACATTTTCAATTCCATACACTTGTTGCATTGGTTTATATTCCATCATTCTTTTTTCATGTTTCTATATGAGTAGTTAGAATAGTATATAGAGAAGCTAAAACCCAATTACCTTCTGCACGGGTGGATTTGAAATTGAATATAATCGAAGCGGCTATGCAACACAAACCATAATTAAATTTTTAATAAGGTTGTTGAACCGTCTAAAGAGCATTCAATATCTATCACTTTTGATTTCCGCATTAATCAATAAGAAATGCAATGAAAACATATAATGTATAGAAAGTTTTATTATTTTGATTTTTAAAATATTGTAGTTATATATTTTAATATTTTAAAATAAGGCAATGTTAAATATTCAAATCCCTTGTTATAAATTAAGTTAATTTCATTGTACGAAGTGTGGAAATGAAAAGGAAGCATTCATCATGCTTGGTTTGTACTCTGCCCAACAAAAGCTTTTTCCTCACCTTCATATTCCACACAATGAAAATGTAACACTAATTAGTTTTAGATATATATAACTCAATATAGTCTGAAGTACGCTGTTTTTTTTTCTACGTAAGAAAAATTGTAACCTTTTATTAAGGTTCATAAAAAGTTACATAAGAACACACGTTGAGAATTTCACCATTCATGAAACATATAGGTCTAAAGTATTGTGTTATTTAGTAACACTATAAAATAATGATTTAATGGACATTCATTCACACCAAACTAACTATTGGCATAATGTCAAAGGTAAATTGTTTTTAGTGTGCGAAATAGTGAGTGTGTGGAAAAGGATTATGTGTGAAAGAGAGTTTTTGTTGCTTGCTTGGTGCAACAAACTTGAATGTGTTCTCATAGTTAGATTTGTCTTATAGTCTTCAAAATCGCATGTCATGTTATTCGTAAAAAAAATTGGTTCAACCTTTTTCATACTCCGATATAAAATAAAACGAATTGACATCGATATATGGGCGGGGACTAGCTCAGCGACCAAGTCAATTGATGGTAGAGGTAGTCGAGCACATTTACACAATATTTATTTTCGATTGTCTTTGCACAATTTTCTATTTACAGTTATTATTAATGGTCTCTAAGCTAATAATAGTCATGATCACAAATAATTCATAATTATTTTAAATTCTAAATTTTTGTCTCCTATGACGCCTATATCAATCATATTAAATCAAAAGAAAAATGTAGAGTAAATGGACAAGATGATTTGGGATTTCAATTATTAAGAATGTTATGTAACAATTTTTACATGAGAAATAGTAACAATTGGTGATTGTGACTAGAGTGGAGGTTTGCAAAGTTAAACGAGATTGAGAGTGAAAATGGGTAGCAGAGAAAGGAGAGAGGTTGTTTGCACTCATATGATTAACTAATTTTCTCGTATATGAGAACTTTCACAAGTCATTTGTGTATGGGTGTTACTTGAATTTGTCAATCGAAAAGAAAAGGAGCAACAATATTTGCACTAGAATATTGATGAATGTTATAGCAAATAAGTGGTTGAAATTGTGCGAAACAAATAGTTCCCCGATCTCAGAAGTAAGCGGGGTTAACATTATTTAAAAATTCATTTCCACAACTTTTTACATTCTTTCCCATCTTTTTCTTTTAAATATTTCTTTCTTTACACAAAGATCTATGGATTTATATTGGCTCTTTCCCCGTCTGATGGACTCAACAACTACAAAAAATGTCCCAAAATGCATTCTTTATTTTCTTTATTACTGATAAAAAAAAATTTATTTGGCTGTGTTGATTTGATCTTCAATAAATTAGTTTTATATTTAGTCAATTTTTCTAGCAATAATAGATTCTTTGTGATTCCATGTCTTTGAAAATTTACCTTATTAACCTAAATTGAATCCGAACAAAGAGATGAGGTAATATTTATATCTCATAATTTCGAAGCAAATAGTTTGTTTAAAGCTTTGTCTAATTCAAAATTTCTTTGCACGATATATCATATACAAGAGCCACAAAGAACCAAAATTCAAGAACTAGTAATGGATACTAAAAAAATTTCTCAATAAATCAACATTAATAGGGAATCAAAATACAAGCAAATAGGCATAAATCCCAAACAAAAGTTTGTAGCTTTCACACTTAGTACTAGTGCAAATTCATCCTCTAGTTAAACAAAGAGAAAAACTACTGCCATTGGAATATTGGTTCATGGTGAGCTATCAGGTGGAAAAGATGATGAAGGGCCTCCTCAAATATTCACTCCAAACAAAGTGCATATGGTTCAAATATCCAAATCCAAAAGTCCCGTATAAAGAGAAAGAATTGAACAAGCTATAGGCGTGGAAAATGGCAATGGTGTACTTCCTGATTGGTAGGGAAAATTTTAGGGGCTAATATTCACAGGTGGGCTAATTTTCCATGTTTTTTCCAAAAATCGATTCACCAATTTCTATTTTTTCTAAATATTATTCGCCCACATTTTATAGTCTAAAATTATTTTATCCTAAAAATCGCCAAAAAGTTATATAGACAATATAAAATCATTAGAAATATAAATATTTTTACACAAAAATATTCCCAAATATTTTACCATTTGCATATTAGGGGCTATTTAGATTAGCTAAGGTTTCTAAAATTTTAGATAAACTCCCATCCTTAAAAATTTTCCTTGTTGATTGGGTTCATTCTTGTTTAGTAGTGAATCAAAAAATAATGGAGAAATTTGCAAAAGAGGTCATTATGTTTTATAAGCGTATTATCAAATTGCAAAATGCAAAATATGACAATGGAGACAAAAAATTTAGAATTAAAGAAGTAAAAGTTCATAACGAAAAAGTTATTGATCAAGAACAAACATATATTGATGTGTCTGGTGTTGGAGCTAAGAGGTTCATGGTATTCCATACATTTACTGGTGATGCACTTGCACAATCTATTATAGAACAGGAAGAAGAGAGTCTAAGACTAAAAAAATAATAATAAAAGAGTTAGAAGACACTCTAAATATGTTCCTCTTTTAATGACTCCACTGGCAATACAAACACCTCCATTGCCATTTTTTTCTCCTGCTACACCACATATATCTAGTATAGTTGTCAATCTCCTTAATGTAGTGAAATCATATATCATCAAGAACGTATGGAAAGATTAGAAACTATTGATCATGCATGGCAAGCAAACTTCGGTTTATTGCATTTGCAATAGTAAGTTAAGGCATTTGTGGATTTGGTTAATGGTTCTCTTAAGCTAGACAAACAATTCGTTGACGATGACTTACTTACTTTTAGTTAGAATATTTAATTATTGTCTAATATAGAGTAAGAAAACAAAGGACTTCTAGATGCTAATCGAATAAATCAAGTCGAAGTTGGATGGTTTGAGAGAATCAAAACACTATAGGACATCATTTTTAAATGTGATAGCATAAAAAATAGAAGAAGTGATGCTTTTCTGAAGGCGTTAAAGATTATGTAAGACCTAAATAGTCTACGCATCATACACAATTCTGAATTAGTTTCACGAGAGTTACTAAACGCTGAATTTGACAAGCTAAAACAATAAAAGGGAAAGTTTGATGACATAATTGATTTTATTGTAGAAGAAATACCAAGTGGCTAATTAATTTTGTTAGAATCAATAAAGGAAACTCGGTCTTGGCTGCACAATTGCAACAAGAGGCTAGAAAAATTGAAAAGGACATATTCAATAAAAATGTCAAAATGGAGATTACAATTTCTCCTAAAAAAGATTTCATTAAAACTACGACGGATAAATTTGTTGAAGAAATCATGAACCTGGTAGACATCTAGTAGATAGACAGTAAAAGTGGATGCTTTTACATACTGTAAGTGTTCTCAAATCCTTCAACATTCAATTTTTTGTTTACTAGTATTAGATAATTCATCTTTGTTGATTATGTTACCGTGACTTTAGCTAAATTATGTATAAAAATTATTTTTTTTCATTGCAGATGAATTTTTCGTATTAAAATTCACAGGAGCCCAATCCCAATTATCAACAAGACAAATGCATTTACTTTTACAATTTTGTATCAGTGTTTTCAATTCTCATTGTTCCAGTTATGACTTTTTTCAACAATTTTGTTTTTATGACTATGTTTTGAATATGAATTTGTATATATCCAAATTATAGATATGATGATTAGCATTTGATTCAGATACATTTGTTTTTACTGTAGTTGTGTTTCTTAGTTTTCAATGCTTCTAAAGCACAAATTTGAGTTTGTACCAATTTTCTGATAATGATTTGTATAAGTTTTCGAATATATGCTTTGAGCCTTTATATTATATATAATGCTATGTTATTGATTAAAACAAAAATGAACATTTGACAAGAGTTTTGGATCTCAAGGATACATGTCTAAAGAATCCAATGCTAACATGATAAATGTGTTGTGTTTTAATCTCCTGTTACGTCTTTAGTTTTGAATTACTTACATTTTCCATAATACGAAAGTGTGGAGAAAGCTTTAATTGTGCTTCCTCTGCACTCCCAGATTCCCCGCAATCAAATCTCCCTTACTTGTACATGATGCTAATTTTAAATATTGTAAAAAAGGGAAAATGGAGAGTGGCATTATGAACCTCTAAAATAAATAGTACAAGAGAGAAACATTTTACATGTTATTGAAGCAGTTAATGAAGAGAAATAACCACAAGCATTATTACTAATTACTTTAGAAATCGTGATTGTCTAAGTGTATTTAGTGTTTTCAATTGTTTCAATTAGGAATCGTTTCTAAGTTCAAGGCTATGTAATTGTTAGCAAAGATTGATTATGAATCAATATCATAATTTCTTTTCAGCTTTCAGAAACATTAGCAATATTGATAACTCTACTAAATAATGTTATGGAATGAACGAGGGATAAATTACTTGATTTAGTGACATCTTCAAGGTTGAAATACTATCTATGTTTCATAAAAAATAAAAAATATATTTCTTCATAATTATAAGGTGCAGAGTAAGCTTTCATTACGCATCTTGCACATTTGTGCACTTTTGCATTTTTTCTCTCCGTACAAAGATAGCTTTTTCCATATATAATAGTGAAATCAATTTATTAATTTTATTTTTTTCAATATCCAAATTTTATTCTATGTTTACCTGATAAGGGTTTATCTTTCATTGTACCACATGCGAAGTAAGATTTTTGGCTATATAATGACACATTCAGGGTTGAAAGACTACCTGTTTTTCATAACCAATAAAAAATATATTTCCTCGGAATTATGAAGTGTGGAATAAGCTTTCATTGTGCATCTTGCACAATTGTGCACTTTTGCATCTTCACACTCTGTACAATGTAAGATTTTTTCATATGTTAGAGTGAAATAAATCTATTAATTTTTTCATTTCTGATATCTTGTTTTAATTTTCTGTTTACTTGAGAAGGGTTTAGCTTTCATTGTGCCATGCGAAAAGTAAGATTTTTGGCTCCATTCAGAGGAAGGGATTTTGAGGGTATGCTACACTTTCAAAGAGAGATGAATTTCAAGGAACACCACAACAAGCAGCAACAAACATGTACTTTCATCTGCAATGTTTCAGTCCCCCCTTCTGCATATGTATGTCTCGCACAACAATACATATTATTAATCAATTAATAATGTGGGGCAGTGTTGCAGAGGGAACTTTATTATGTAGACATGAAATTAGTTAAAATTTAAACAAAAACTTAATACCCAATATTAAATGAAGTGTCTTTCTATGCGTGTGAGAAAGGAGTGTTATGTGGGAGAACAGGTTTGTGGAGCAAGGAACATAAACTTTAACTTTGTTGGAATAGTGATCCATTTATTAATTGTTAGTGTTATTGTAAAGTTGTTATTTTGTGTAAGAGAATTGTGGACTGATTGATTGAGAGAATTATGAAGTGATCTATGGAGTTATTTATTGAGAAATTTGTGGAGATGAAAAATCTTGATACCTCTCCTCATGTATAAATATATGCTTCTATTAATCAAATTTGATTGAGTTGATGTGTAAAAGTTGTGTGCATTATTGTTAAATTATTTTGCTCTATCATTTATTTTTTGCTAATGTTTTTTCTTCATTTGGTATTTGGATTAGAGAGTCTAATTTTTTTTTTTTTTTACTATCCTTTCTTTCCTTTGGTATTGCTTCTATAAAGAATTTTGTTTTCATAATGTGAACGTTGGAGAATTTTTGTAGACCGAGTGAATGTAGATAAACCTGTGAGCAGCCAAAGTGAAGCAGTTGTGGGAAAAGTAAAGTATCCGTGTCAGTGCACTGTGTGAAGACACTGCAAGGCAGTCCACACCCGATCTGTGTTGGAGAAAAGGCATTGTAGAGGCATTGGTTCAAATTGTTGTGCTTGGTTCAAATTGTTAAGCATCCTCACCAATTCTTGTTGGTTGCATGTGTGGAGCAGATGTATGGTGATTGTAAATTTATTCTTTGCAAAGAGGAATTTATGTGCCTTTTACGTAAGAAGAGAAAATAGATAAAATTCATTTGGAAGAAGCGTTTTCAAATACAAAGGACAATCTTTTTTTTATTATAAAAGATGTTGCATGTGGAGAAACTTAGTAAAGCTTCACGTGAATGTTTTTTTCAGGATTGAAATATTTTTTAATACATAAAACCCAAATGAGGAAGTTATTAAAGTAAAATATTGTATGGAGAAGTTTTTTATTAAATATTGTAATAGAGATAATTAGTGGAGAGCATGAGAGAGGATTAATTGGTTAATAAAGTTTGTAGTTTGGCGTTTAAAAAATTGAGGTATGGTTATCAAGTCTTTAAAAAGGGATATTTTGTAATTTTTTTTCAAAGGATTGGTCACAAAGTTGAAAATGGAGGATGAGAAGTATTAATCATCTTCATTGATGATTAATTCATTTTTAAGAAAAATTTTGTTGTAATTGCATATCTGTTGCGCCATATTTGTACTTTCTATTTAATAAAAACGATATTTTGTGGTGGTGGTTGAGTCTCAATTTTTGGTACATTTTGGTTCTTGTCCTGGGTTGAAGTGGGACACATTGTGTTCATTGTGCACTTTCTCTCTTTAATTCTTTGATTCTTTCTTACTCTTCTCATGGCAACCAACAATATTATATTGCCTAAACTTGCTGGCACAAACTATTTTTGTTGGAGCAAACACATGCAACCTATATTCATCACTAAATATTTATGGGAACTTGTAATTGATGGATACACTACACCTTCTCTTGATGAATTCAAAGCATCAAGTGACAATGAAAAAAAATATCTTAAGGAACTTATTAAGAAAGACATTGAAGTAATTTCACTTATATGAAGCGCTCTTGAAGAATATATATTTCCAAGAATTAGTGGTGCAATATCATCTAAGGAAGCATGGGATATCTTACAAAACACATATGAAGGTGTTGTTGTAACTAAACTGCAAACATTGAAGAGGAATTTTGAAAATATCCATATGCAAATTAATGAATCCATTCATTATTACATCACAAAAATGAAAGATCTTGTTAATCAAATGAGGTCATTAGGTGAAGATGTTCCAGAAAGAAGGCTAATTGAGAATATTTTAAGAAGTCTTCTTCCTAAGTTTTAGATGGTAACTACCAGTATTATGGTCTCCAAAGATTTAAATACCATAAAAATTGGTGAATTAAGTGGATTCTTGTTAACTGTTAAAGATAATCAACTATCTGAGCAAGTAAAACATGCATTTTCTGCAAATCATAGAGGAAGAGGAAGGAGTAGGGGTCAATATCATAATCAAAAGTAAAACATAAATTAGAAAATTTCACAAGGAAATGCATCACCTTCGAGAGGTAGAGGAAGGGATACTAGTCAGTTTAGAGGAAGAGGTAGAGATGGATCTTGAGGAATAGGACAGGGAAGAAATGGAGGCAAAAATGGAGGAAGAGGTGGGGGACTACAATGTTATTATTGTCAAAAATTTGTCCATCTTGAAAGAGATTGTGATTCGAAATTTCGAGATATGGAGCGAAAGGGTGCCAATATAGTTGTTGGAGAAACTAGGAATAAGAAGTTATTCATCTCAAGTTTGATGGCACATAGTCAAGAAAGTGAAGCATGGTATATTGATCTGGGATGTTCAACTCATATGATATCTCAAGAGGAGTTGTTTACCATAATTAATTACAACTATTTTGGTAAAGTCATATTTGGTGATGATAGTGTTTCTCAAGTGAAAGGGAAAGGAACAATTGCAATATCAACATTACATAAAGAAGAATTTAATTGATGACACTTTGTTTGCACTAGTATTGAAGAATAAACTACTTTCTGTAGGACAGATGATGGAGCAAAACTACAAGTTAGTGGTTGATAATAATTAATGCTTAATCATGGATAAGCTGAATAAAAATGTAGTTGTAGTGTTACACAGACATGGACAGCGAGAACAAATATAAATGATAAAGCATGCAATACAATTTTTATTCACAAAAGATGTACATTTATAGTACAATATGGTGACCGTTGGGATTCACATCCCAAGGTCCCTTGGACTACTTAGTCTATTCGGCTTCCACGCTAACCCTTTAGGATTAGGTGTCCAACATTCCCCCCCTAATCCGAAGGGTTATGTATGAGTCCAAGAAAAGAGCTGTAATACAAAATGTGCAATAATGCATGGCAGCACTAGGCTGAATGTGCTCTATAAAATGTTGGTATAAAGGGTGGTGGTTTAAGGATGACCACCAACACTGAACGCTTAGTGCAGTTCCCGGAACTCTTCCAAAACTGGCAAGAAGCTGAGTCTTCTGCTAGAGGAAGTGCTCCTATTGTTTTGATGAGGGAAACCTTCAACCATAAAAGGGAGGTCTCACCCCGCATAAAAGGTAAAACTTCAACCTGAAAAGGGAAGTCTCAACCTGTGATGGTTTAAAGATGAACAACAACTCTGGAATGCTTATGCAATTCCTGGAACTCTTCCAAAGCTGGCAAGAAGCTGGAGTCTTCTGCTAGAGGAAGTGTTCTCAATTTTGTTCTCGGAACTCTTCCAAAACTGGCAAGAAGCTTAAGTCTTCTGCTAGAGGAAGTGTTCCAGATTGCCTACTGAAGGCATGTTCACGGACATCTGTGTCTCTGGCTACAACTCTAAAACTGGTGTGGCAGGTTGTGGCTCAGGCTCACTTGATGTGGCTTTGAAGCTTGTAGATGACCATCATTTCCCCCCTGTCAGATACAAGGTGAGAAGATGGATAAAACTCAACTGCAAGACTTTTAAATATTCTGGAACAAGTTCTAACATGTGTTTGGAATATCTTCTTGGCTGTTGATGCCCATTTCCAAGAAGCGATCCATCCTAGATGAATCTTTGTTCTTGCAGGACGTTTGTTTCTGAAGCATCTGTGTGAGGAATGACTGGTTTTATGACAGTCTTACCTGGATGAAGATCAAAACAATGATCTTTCAGATGGCCAACTCGGTCACAGTGTTGGCATTTCACAATCTGTTGTTGTTGTTGTTGCTGTGGAAGAGGGGTAGAGCCTGGAACAGCTGGAGCTGAACTATCATAAGGAGCAGGTGAACTGTCATAAATGAATCCAGCACTTTGAAACTGAATGGGCTTGGCATAGTCTAGAATATGAAAGGACAAGTCCTTGTCATATCCAAGACCAGTTCTGTGCTTGGTGGACAAGCTGTTCCCAAGGTCTGATGATGGGCTTGGGAAGTGCAGACTGAACTTCTGCATCTGCATGTAACCTTGTTGCTTTTTTTGGTACTAAATTTGAATGAACTGTAACATGCTGCTGATGGGTGGTTGTCTCAATGTTCTGAACAAAAACAGGTTCAGAATGGTGTCTATTTTGATGTAGCTGTGATTCAAGCTGCAAAAAATCAATCTTTTCCTGTGCATTTTGTAGACATGTCTGAATTTCTGAGAGAAAAGCTTTGTTGATTTGGAATGTGTCATTAGAAGTAGATTGTATTAGAGTTTTCAAAAACTCTAATACTTCACCAATTTGATCCATTTTCCCAAAAAAATGTAGTGTCTAACTGATACTTTGAGTTCCTCAGAAAGCTAAAAGCTTCTTGGAAAGATGAAAAGTCCAAATCTGATGCAAAGACTAGCCAAAACTATTCCACAATCAATAACAAATCTCTTCGAACTTCTCCAAAAAGTATGACAATAAGAAAATCATGAGCCTGAACTTCTCCAAGTCATATTGAAATATATATATGCTGATAAAGTAAACATATTTAAATATCTGCCACAGTTAGTAATGGTTGGACGGTGTATCTCTAAAGGCATAGCACTATACGGTATTTTTCAGACTGAATTCCATACACATCATGCTTCGTGTTGGTGATCTTGATCAATCCATCAATTTCTATGAAAAGGCATGTGGGATGAAACTCCTGAGAAAATCAGATAAGCCTTCTTATGAGTATACAATAGCAATGTTGGGATATGCCAATGAGGAAGAGACAACAGTTCTTGAGCTAACATACAATTATGGTGTAAAGAATACACCAGAGGCAATGCATATGCACAGGTAGGTGATGTATACAAGAGTGCAGAGGCTCTTCGGGTAGTTACACAAGAACATGGATGGAAAATAACACGCGAACCAGGGCCAATACCAGGGATCAACACTAAAATAACTTCTTTTCTTGACCCTGATGGCTGGAAAGTGGTCTTTGTTGATAACAATGACTTCTTGAAAGAGCTCAAACAGGAATATTAAGTTCCAGAAGGTTATAGTATACTTCCTTTTGCTGATATAAAGTAAACATATTTAAATATTTCCCACAGACGGCGCCAACAGTGTTGAAAAAAACATGGACGCCACAGCTTCTTATTCTGGAATCAGGGAATTCTGTCAGTTGCCTGCAGCAGAAGGGATTCCTGGAAGTGGCTCTTCACTTTGTCAAAGATGAGAAGACACGTTTCAACTTAGCAGTGGAGAGTGGAAATATTGAAATTGCTGTTGCTTCAGAGAACAAAGACTTTCATTTTTTTTGTAGGCAATATGGATAAGTTGTCAAAGATGCTGAGGCAAAGAGAGGACTTGGAGGATCTGTTGTCTTTGTTGCTCGCAATCGATTTGCTGTCCTTGACAAGATTCATAACCAAGTGATAAAAAATCTCAGAAATGAGGTGACTAAGAAGTGTAGTCTTCCAACAACTGTAGATGCAATCTTTTATGCAGGAACGAGAAACCTTCTTTATAGGTCAGAAGATAGAATACTCCTCTTTGATCTGCAATAGAGGATTGTTCTTGGGGACCTCCATACTCCATTTGTGAAATACATTGTTTGGTTAAATGATATGGAAAATGTAGCCTTGCTGAGCAAACATGCTATCATCATTGCAAGCAAGAAACTCGTACACAGGTGCACTCTGTCATCGCAAGTCCTGTGTCATACTTGTTGTTATCAAAGCCTTCAATCCAGAACAATATGTACACCTCGATTACACTGTAAAATCACTGTGCAGACTGAGTCCTTGTGAAACAAACCAGGAATCTTAGCAAATGAAAGCAACAGTCATCTTCACTGCGGTAGGGACGAACAAACTAGAGGATTTATTGAGGTCTGCCAAAAGGATTTATTGACATCTGCCTAGACTGCGAACAAGAGGATTTTTAGCCATCTGCCGAGATATTTCTCGCCATCTGCCTACACTATGACCTTCAAGCAGACTGAACCTTCAAAATGTTCCCTACCATGGTCGAATTGATTTATGATACGAAATTATCCATATTGGTTTCGCAGATTATTATGGATTACCAATTATACCCAATTCTATGCATTCTGTAACTCGATGCCTTTTTCAGGGCGAAATTCTGAATTCAAATTACGTATTTGCACGATAAAAGTAAAAGAAGACGATAATCAGAAATCTCCTTTCTCTTTTTGGGTGAGACGAGGAGAACTGGCCTACCTACTCAACCTAGAGAACATCGGAGGTCTGCACATGATTTTCTGTTTTGTATGTTTGATAAAAAGTGCAGAAACTAAACAGTAGCAAGCGAAGATGTTTCGTTTCTGGAGAGAGGAAGCAGGGCGTATACATGATGGACCTCTGATTTTGATATGGATCTCTGTCTTTTTCTATTGCATAGCAAATAGATAACCTACGGCTTTCAAGAATCCGACCAGATGGAACAGCTCATGTTGCAGCCAAGAACGCTGAGTTATGAACCCCACATCTTCATGGTAACTACTTATTTATGTAATTACTTAAAAATAGATTGCAGAAATTTGAAAGTAAAACAACATTTCATATACCAGCTATAACTCCTTTCAACGCATATGAACCAGCATAACATCGTTACCTTCAGGCGTTCCTTGTCAGGGAGCGTTTCTTGTCAGGGGGTGTTTCTCCTTCAGGCAGCGTTTCTCATTCAGGCAATGGACAGAGGAGCAGGTATAATGATGCTCTTTTTCCTTTTAAACATTTATGGCAGTCAGAGGTATTCAGAAGAACAGGCAGGCAGAATTAAACAGGCCAGAACTATTCAAGGCAACTACACAGGCCACACATCATGGCTTTGATACCATGTTAAACAGACATGGACAGCGAGAACAAATATAAATGATAAAGCATGCAATACAATTTTTATTCACAAAAGATGTACATTTATAGTACAATATGGTGACCGTTGGGATTCACATCCCAAGGTCCCTTGGACTACTTAGTCTGTTCGACTTCCACACTAACCCATTAGGATTAGGTGTCCAACATGTAGAAAGAGGTGAAATTACTGAAGACAAAATTTTCAATCTCTCCTTTGATTCAAGTAATTCACAAATTTTGAATACAATAGAAGAAGCAAATAGTAAGCTTTAGCATTATGGGATGGGACATCTAAATTTTCAAAGTTTGGTGTTGATGAGAAAACAAAACACGGTGAATGGTCTTCCTTATATCAAGTTGGATGATAAAGTATGTGAAGGGTATATTTTTGTGAAACAACATAGGGAAAGTTTATGAGATAGAACATGGAAGGCTAGAGAATGTCTAATGTTGGTGCATCATATTTGTGTTTTCTAATGGAGACTGCATCTTTTGGAAAGGCATGTTATTTTCTCAGTTTCATTGATGATTATTCTAGGAAGACATGAGTATTTTCTGAAAGAGAAGTCTGAAGTGTTTTCTCATTTTCTTGAGTTTAAGGCTTTAGTTGAAAAGAAAAATGGTCAAAAAATTCTCACCCTGAGAACAAATAATGGGGGAGAATACAAGTCAAATGAGGTTTTGAATTATTATAGGAAGAATGGAATAAAGTGAGAATTTACTAATTCATACTATCCTCAACAAAATGGTGTTGCAAAGAGGAAGAATAGGACCATAGTTCAAATGGCTAGAAGTATGTTAAAAACAAAGTCTCTTGGAAATTAATTTCGGGTTGAAGAAATACACACATTAGTATACACTCTTAACCGATGTCCTACAAAGGCAATGTTGAATTTGACTCTAGAAGAAGCATGGTCAAGATACAAACCAAGTGTTGCACAATTTTTTGTTGTATTGCATATGCACATGTTCCTAAGAAAAAGAGGAAGAAATTGGATGATAAGAGTGTGAAATGTATCTTTATTGGCTACAATACTTAAATAACAAGTTATAGGTTGTTTGGTCTTAAAGAAAGGAAGGTGATAATAAGAAAAGACGTTGTGTTTGATGAGTAGGGAATCTATCAACGATATTAGGTACAATTTGAATTGAGAAAATATGTTGTGAATATTGGTGATGAATCAAATTCCAAGTCACTAAAGATAGATGAAGATAAGAGGAAGCCTAAGTATATTTAAAGGGGTCATTCAGAAAGTAGTATGTTGGATAGAAATTTTGAAAGAAGGGTTACTAGATCTCAAAGTTATCTAGTGAATTATGCACTTATGGGACAGGTAATGAAAATGGATGAACCACAAGATTATGCAAAAGCATCAAGAAAGAAAGAATGGAATGAAACTACGGAAGCATAATTGAATGCCTTGGTGAAAAATGATACATGGGACTTGGTCAAATTACCAAAGGGAAAAGATGTAAATAGAACTAAGTGGGTTTATAAAACCAAGTATAAATAAGATGGAACAATTGATAAGTATAAGGCCCGTTTAGTTACATAGGGATATGCACAGAAAGAAGGAATTGATTATACTGAGACATTTTCCCCAATGGAAAAGTTGGATATAATCAGGATGGTTCTTGCATTAGCCACATAGTACACATGTCCAATTTTTCAAAAAACTTTCATCCATAATGTTGTAGTCCTCCACGGATGCTTTCAATTATTATAAATTAAATAATTATTATCAAATATTCAATTAAGTGTATTTTTAATGCAGGTCTTTAAGCATAAACTTAGTATCCAATATTAAATGGAGTGTCTTTTTTATGCATGTAAGAAAGGAGTGTTGTGCAAGAAAATGAGTGTGTAGAGAAAGGAACAAAACTTCAAATACTATTAATTAAATAGTTATTATAGAATACCCAATTAAGTGTATTTTTAATGCGGCTTTAGAAGACGTGTTGTACAAGAGAATAGATGTGCAAAGAAATGAACATAAACTCTTTCCATGCAATGTATTATATATTTGTAAGCTTCAGTGCAAGATAGAATTTTATTGTGCAGAATTTTCATCTATGGAGGAAGGTTTCACCGTGCCAATGAAAGAAAAGATTTCATTGTGCACAATGTGGATAAGCTTTCATTGTGTGGAAATAGCTCAATAAACCTTTCATTGTATGGAGAAGAGCTTCATTGCGGAACTAATATGTAATATTTCTCAGTATTTGATTCATATGAATCTCGAGACTTTGCATAATGTATCATTCCACACAACAAAGATTGTAATTTTTTAGGCTTGTAATTCCTTAGTTTGTGCTTAATATGAATTTCCAAACTTTGTACAAGGGACGAACTTACACTGCCACATACATTCACCTCTATACAAATAAATTGATGTATAATATTTCTTAGTATTTACTTAATATGAATTTCCGGACTCCGCAGAATGTATGAATCTGCACCTCCATACTTCGAACAATGTATCAAAAATTCTAAGAAATATTGTTGACTGACCACATGTACGGAATGTAGAGGTGCAAAGAAAAATGTGTGAACTTTCCTTTCATTTTTCACAGTATAGAAGTGTGGATGTGAGAATAACAACAAATCAAATTCTCGAGTAACGAAAAAACACATATGCCACATTTGTTCGCAGTGTGGAGGTGCAAATAACAAAAAAAACATACCTCACATTGCCTTAATAAATTAATTAGAAGTAAGCCAATTTAGCATGCAAAATCAAGGCACGGACAAAAAAGGATAATTTTGTGAGTGTTCATTTTGTTAGTGAGTGCTTTGACACTATTTTGCTTGAGATAATGTGGATAAGCTTTAATTATATGGAAGTAGCTCAATAAACCCTTCATTGTGTTGACAATGACTTTTCTTGTGGGTATGAAATCTATGTGTGTGAGGGAGTTTGTTAAATATCAAGAACTATATCGAGTTAATATTTCTTCCTCTACACTCCACATAATGTGTTATGCAAACAAATCACAAAAGAGAAGAAAATATAGATCAATGACTTAAAAAATTACCCTCTTCAAGGGGGAAACCTCCTTTACATTACATAAATGAACAATTCTTGGATGATACAAATGACTAGACCTCCTTGCTATATACAAGAGGCTAGGGGGTCACAATATAATTAGAGCCTACATAACAATAATAATGTAAGGACACAATAATAACAACAGTGGGATTATATGGGGCATAACAATAACAATATGGGGGATACACTAACAATAACAATAAAGGGGTTACACTAGTATTAAAGGGACCTAACATTCCCTAACATTCCCCTCTCCTTCAAAAAAGTGTTGTCCTCAATGCTTAAGTAGTTTTAGATGCTTATGTATAATTATCATCATCCCATGTGGAATCTTCAACACATAAGTTCTTCCACTTAATGAGAAACTATGAAATTGATCGATTTTGTAGTTGTAGGTTTCTTGTTTTTGTGACTGCTTCAAGCTCCAATATGATTTTTCCTTCTTCATCAAGTTCTAGCAATATTATTTTAACTAGGAGCTTGTCACTGATAACCTTCTTTAAGCATGAGACATGGAAAACTGGGTGTACTTGAGAAGATTTAGGTAGCTCCAATCTGTAAGCCATAGTATCAATCTTTTGCAATACCATGTAAGGACCATAGTACTTGGCTGATAATTTATTATCTTTCTAAGATTTCTTGAAGGACATTTTTTTGTATGGTTGTAGCTGTAAAAATACCCAGTCGCCTACATCAAAACTTATTTCACTGTGATGTTGATTGGCCTATTGTTTCATTTGATTCTGCACCATAGTGAGGTTATCCTTTAAGAGTTGCATAACTTGTTGTTCATGTTCGATGTGATCTTCCACTACTTGAACCTTAGAATTTTTGCTTAAATATGATGTGATGGATGGGGGATGTTATCCATAAAGTTCCATAAGTGGGGTCATTTTTGCTGCAGTATGGAAGGAAGTGTTATACCATCATTCAACTAGAGGTAACCACTTGACCCATTATGTTTGTTTATTAGATACAAAGCAACGAAGATATCATTCCAAACATTTGTTCACTCTCTCAATTTTCAGTGAAAATGGGATTTCTATCAACCATAAGCTAATTGAGTACCCAAACCTGAAAATAATTATGTCCAAAAATTTCCGGTGAAAATGGGATTTCTATCACTTACAATAATTTTTGGGTTTCCATATATCTTTTGAATTGTTTCCATAAAAATGTGCATACTTGGTAAGTCTATTAACTACCACCATGATGACACTCTTTCCTTCAAGCTTGCGTAAACCTGTGATAAAATTCATTGAGACCTCCTCCCAACGTTGACTTGGAATGGATAACGGTTATAACATTGTCGGGGTCTTAAGTTTCTCAAATTTATTTTGTTGGAAAACCAAACATTATGCCAAAACTTTTGAATATCAGATTTAAAGTCATCCCAAAAAAATTCCTTCTTGACCCTATGGTAAGTTTTTAAAAATACTAAGTGCCCTCCTAAGGGGCAGGTGTTCAATTCTAAAAGAATCTTTTGTTTGGTTTGAGAATTCTTACAGGGATTTAAGCGATCTTTGTACCATAATGATTCATTTTTCCAGATAAATGTATCATATGTATTGCAGCCTTGTTGCAACTTTTGAATGTGTGATCCGGATCTTGGGGGGAAGGCCCTCAAGATCTGAAAGATTGAAATGGATCTTGGGGTAGAGACCCCCAAGATCTGAAAACTTGAATTGACAGAAGAAAAATAGGAGAATGCCCAATAAACAAAACCACAAAGAAACTTTTTATTAAAACCCACTGATCCGGACTTAAACAAGAACACAATAAAATACAGAGATAACCATATACACAAATATGCAGTGGAAATAATACTTCATTTCATTAATGGAAAATACTGAAATATGCTTACAACCAAAAATGGAAATAAACCAGCTAGGGC
>APFE030744177.1:119166-156019 GCA_000404065.3 Pinus taeda
CTCCTGCCCCCTCGTCTTTCTTCTCATCCGCCATGGGAGGCCGTCGGGATTTGTGAGGCTGGTCTTGCAAAGGTTCGACCAGTTCAAGCCCTAACTCTTTATATCCCGACCTCATTTGGGACATGCAAAGAAAAACAGAGAAAAAGTAGAGTGCTCTGATACCACTGATCTGGATCTTGGGGGGAAGGCCCTCAAGATCTAAAGATTGAAATGGATCTTGGGGTAGAGACCCCCAAGATCTGAAAACTTGAATTGCCAGAAGAAAAATAGGAGAATGCCCAATAGACAAAACCACAAAGAAACTTTTTATTAAAACCCACTGATCCGGACTTAAACAGGAACGCAATAAAATACAGAGATAACCATATACACAGAGATGTAGCGGAAATAATACTTGATTTCATTAATGGAAAATACTGAAATATGCTTACAACCAGAAATGGAAATAAACTAGCTAGGGCGATGGTAGCTTATCTCTGAGAAGAGATGTGCGGCTACATGCCTCTGAACTGTTCTGAACTACGTTACAATGAGGCTTGAAGGCCTATTTATTGTTGAAAAATAATGGAAAACCCTTCACATTCTGAAACCTAACCCTAGAAGATGAAACGCCAAATTGTTGGCCCCGTTTGGGTAAATTGGTACATCAATTTCCCGGGGTCGTAACTTTGGCATACAATCTTCGTTTGACACGTACGATAGCTCGTTAGAAAGATCTATCTGCGAACTACCACTTTGGGAAGGGAAACATCGGTCCATGGACCCATGTTGCCCCCACATTTCCCAAAAAACGTCGTTTAGGGCCTCAAAACGGCTCTGGAAGTTCAGGACCTGAAAAAACTGCTAAAAATAGTAAATTGTGCTACAACTACAGAAACTGAAAAACTGAAAGAGACAGTTACGCGAGTCCAAATGGGATAGGTGGGTGGCTACCAACATCCAGCTGGATCAATGTGTGTCCACACCTCTTCATCATTCTTTCATCCATCCCTTGCTTCAATTATCCAATCAGGTTGGATAATAGAAATGGCTCAGAGAAATGATTCCACATCCTCATCCTTTTGAGAGTGCATCTACAAAAAAAAATTGTTTCTCTTTTTTGTAGATGAGTTCAAAGTCATAACCCAACATCTTGGTGACCCATTTTCATTGTTGTTCTGAAGATAATCTTTGTTCCAAAAAGTATTTATGACTATTGTGATTTGTTTTTACCTTAAAGTGTCTTTCCATTAGGTAAGATCGTTATTTCTTTAGTGCATGTAGTATTGCCAACATTTCTTTCTTATAAATAAGCTTGTGTAAATAATTTTCCTTGATTGGACAACATTCAAAAGAAACGGGTCTTCCTTCTTGCATTAAAACAACACCAATTTCATTTCCTAAGGCATCACATTCCACAATAAAGGTTTTTTTGAAATCTGGTGTAGCTAAGACCGATTCTTGGCACATTGCCTCTTTAAGATGTTTAAAGGCCTTAGTTGCTTTTGGAGTCCAATAAAATGCATCTCACTTCAGTAATGTTGTTATAGGTGCTACTATTCTCCCATAACTCTTAAGAAACTTGTGATAATACCATGTAAACCTGAGAAATCCTCGAAGATGGTTTATGGTTGTGGGGATTTTCCATTCCTTAATGGATTTAATTTTGCTAGGGTCTACCTTAACAACCTCATGAGATACAATGTGACCCAAATATTCCACCTTCTGTACTCCAAAGAATCATTTGGATGTTTTTGCATATAATTGTTTCTCCTCCAATAGTTTGAGTACCCTGTCAACATGTTAAACATGATCCTTCCAAGACTTGTTGTAGATTAGTATATCATCAAAAAATACTAACACAAATTTTCTAAGGAAGGGTTTGAAAATGGAATTCATCAAACATTGAAATGTGGAAGGTGCATTAGTAAGTCCAAAAGGCATGACTAAAAATTCATAATGACCTTCACGAGTTCTAAATGACGTTTTCAAAATGTGTTTAGTCTTCATTCTAATTTGATGATATCCTGAACAAATATCTGACTTGGTGAAGTAAATTGCTCCATGTAATTCATCCAACAATTCATCAATGATAGGAATGGGAAATTTATCTTTAATAGTGAACTTTTTGAGCTCCCTATAATCTAGACACATATGGCATGATCCATCCTTCTT
Organism: Pinus taeda; assembly: GCA_000404065.3. Lineage (NCBI taxonomy): Eukaryota > Viridiplantae > Streptophyta > Pinopsida > Pinales > Pinaceae > Pinus > Pinus taeda. Next base: position 121,321 of record APFE030744177.1, read on the forward strand.
ATGCACCAATACTACAGGAGCAGAGAAAGAACTTTGACTAGGTTGAATTATACCAGGCTCTAGAATTTTTGCAACCATACATTCAATTTCACTCTTTTAGGCATAAGGATATCTGTAAGGCCTAATGTTTGGAGGAACACTTCTTGGAATCAAGTGAATAGCATGATCATAATCACGAATAGGTGGGAGGCCTTTGGGAGTCTCAAATACCTTGGAATGATTGTTCAAGACTTTTTCGAGATGTGGAGAAATAGATGATTTTGATGTTTGAACATCTAGTGAGCATAATTATGAAACTATTCCCCATTTCTCTTTCTTCAAAATATTTTTCATGCCATTAGAGCTAATTATCTTCCCTTTTTTCCCTGTGTGACCCCCTAATTCAATTTCCTTTCCTTCCCAAAAATAATTCATGAAAAGTTCTTGAAAATTAAAATCTATCGTCCCCAAATATTGTAACCATTGGAATCCTAGTACAACATCAACATCACCCATTGGAATGGAAAAGAATTGAACTATTCAATACATATTCCCCCATGGTTAGCTTAATATTCTGGCACTAGAGAAATTTATAATTCCTCCATTTGCAACCATCACTTGACACTCTGCTGATGGATATAGAAAGCAATTTAATTCCTTGGCTATCTTACAATGAATAAAATTATGGGTACTACCTGAATCAATTAGAACTATTACCTTTTTCTTCTTCATGTATCCATCTATATTGAGAGTTTCAAGAGTGGTAATTCCCACCAATGCATTACAAGATATGGTCATATTCATTTCTTCTTTATCTGGGGTTGGTTCCTGGTATATATCTTCTTCTTTTGATGTTTCTTGTTCCTTTTCTTCCTTCTCTTCACGATTAATTTAAAATAATTTCTTCTCAGCACACTTATGACCTTTAGTGTATTTTCTATCACAAATGTAACAAATCCCTTTTTCTCTTTTTTCTTCCAATTGTTGTGGTTTTAACTTTGTAGGTTGTGGAAGGATAGAAGCAACAACACTTCCCTCTTTATAGTTGTGAGTGGTAGACTTCCTTGTTGCCATAATTTGGCTTTCAACTTTTCTTGTCACCTTGAATGCCTTCTCCAATGAATGAGGTTCTCAGAGGCAAACCTCATGTTGGATGTTATCCTGTAAAGTTCCTATGAAAACATCAATCTTATGATCCTATAGAATATCATTTACCTTGATATTCAATCTTTGGAAGTCCTCAATGTGCTTCGTCATTGAACCCTTTTGCCTGATATTTATCAATTGGCTAAAGAAGGTATTGCTCTTTGTATCCTCATAATGTGCTACCAATTCTTCCGCAAAATTTATCTAAGTGATAATTGATTTACGAGAACAAAGCCATCGATACCACACAAATTTATTTTGTTCTAAATATTAAGATGCAATTCATATCTTTTGTGTGTTCGGCACATCATTTAGATCAAAGAATCACTCCATCTATAGTATCCATGTTACCAGGTCATTGCCATCAAACTTCCTCATATCAATATTTAGAATGTGGATAGTGTTCAACCCACTATTGGAGTCTCTAAAATTAAAATTTGTATTCCTTTTATCCTCATTATTATTTTCATGGAGTACCTTGTCACCACTAGGAAGCATTTCTTCTAGTAACTTTGTCAAACCTTCCTTCAAAACTTCCAGGTCCCTTTTCATTTATGTCTTTAAACCATCCTTCAAACCTTCCATCTTAACATTTATAACACCCTCCAAATCTTCCATGTCTAGTTTTAAACCATTCTTCAAGCCATCCATCTTAGCTTCCATTCCAATTTTAGTTACACTTTGCGAGAGTGAAAATTGTTGCACTTGATCTCATAATTTTGATATATCATGTTGCATTTCTTCCTCTTCTTCACGTGTTGTAGAAGATCTTTATGGTTTCTTACTAGGTGTGTACATTTTTTTGTTTCAAGGAATTTTGGAATCAAACAATGATATCTATGATTCTCTATGCCCTTTGAGTAACTACAAACTAAATTTTCAAACAAAAGTTATGCAAAAAATTTAAAAAAATTACACACCATTTTCTTGTTTTTTCTAGGAGCTCAATATTGAAACTATTGTATATTTTTAAATTCATATCTCCAAGGTCTGAAATTTCATCTTGTGGTATCCCTATAAGTCTTCTTTCGAACCCCACAAGTCAAACTGAGATTGGATTCTTCAAGAAATATTTATATCCAATCTCCCACGATGGCCTAATTATTGACTGGTTCAGTAAAGCGAATTGTACAGACTGCCACATGTCATTGTTTCGACCTTTGACCCTAAAAATGATAGATGATAAACTATAATTTATGCAATTTTAGCTAATTTTTACAAAATTTAAATCCAATGCATGGAGATAAATTCATGACAATTTTACCTAGGTCACCTGTTTGACATTAAATTTTGGAGCCTGCAAAAACCCTAACTTCCTCGTATCATATCTCCGAAAATATAATGAACCAAGATCTGAAATTTGTACACAAAGTTCACCAATATGTTTCCTCCATGTGGTTTCAATTTCATCTTTTGAAGTCTTGCAGAAAAAAAATTATAGCGAAAATTATAAGATTGCCTATTTGAAGAAGTGAAACCCTAGAATCCAAAGCTTTGCCACCAAATGTTATGCAACCATCTTACAAAATAAAATAAAAGATAGATAAATGACTTAAAAATTGACCTCCTCAAGGAGAAAACCTCCTTTGCATTACATAAATGAACAATTATTGGATGATACAAATGACTAGACCTCCTTGCTATATATAGGAGTCTGAGGGGTCACAATATATTTAGAGCCTACATAACACAAAAATAACAACAATGGGCTTCTATGGGGCATAACAATAACAATATTGGGGCTACATGGGAAAAACAACAAAAATAAGGGTATACATTAACAATAACAATAAAGGGGCTACATTAATATTATATTGACCTAACATAATGCTAATTTAGTATACAGAGTTGAGGCATAAAATAAAAGGCTAATTTTGTGATATGCAAAGGAAGGAGAAAGGATGTGCAAAGAAATTATGTGTGGAGAATGGGTATGTGTGGAGATAAGGTAATACGAAGAAGAACTTCACACAATAAAAACTTCAACTCCACCTTCACACTCTGTATAATGAAAACGTTCATTTCCCATGCACACTCCACACTTCCCACACTTTCTACACAACCTTTATGCTTCCCCCATGTATCTATTTAGCCCCCTCCCCACCTTAGCTATGTAACCTCCAATACCAAGATTCACAATTAAGATTTCAATGGATAATTCATCAGAGTCAACATTATGCACACTAAAAACTTTGTACCTGCAATCAATGATATTTCCACATTTCCTAGTGCAATTGAATAAATGGACGAAGTTATGTAAAGATGGTTTTCATTATGCGAAATACAAAGGTGAGAACGAAAGCTATGTAAAGGTGGTTTTCATTGTGTAGAATATGGAGATGTGAACACATACATAATGATAGATTGCATAAATGCAGGAATTCTCGAATAATGCGAAATGGAGGCCCCACAGAAAGAAGCATGGCCTTAATCTGCAACTTTGCACTTCAAACAATGTATCAAAATTGTAAGACATATTGTTGGCTAGCCACATCTGTGGAATGTTGAAGTGTAGAGAAAACTTCATAGAGTCACATAGTGCAGAAGTGCCAATAAAAACATATAGTGGAAACAATGATTGAAATGAAGAATTCTCATATGCCACATTTTGTGTGCAGTGTGGAGGTGTGAATAAAGAAAAACATGTACCTCACGTTATTTTAATCAATTAATTAGCGGCAGAGGCAAAGACTATGCTGCATTGTAGCCCTTATTAAAATATGCACATACAATAATTTTAAATGAAAAGAGACTGTAACAGATTTTGGGCCTCAAATATGCCCATTTTTCCATCATACAAAACCACCATTTATAACCTAAATTATGACGCCATCATACTCATTTCAAGTCATAATCCCATCATTTATCGCCAAATCACATCCTATGCCTCGTGGTTGATTATCATTAGTTTTATTATCTTTTATATGATTAAATATGATTATGCCATGATTTAATAATGATGGTTTCGCTAAGCTCATTTTCACAGGGTTCCATCGCCAAGTTTCTTCACAAGCCAGTAGAGTACAGAAATGACCAATTTGGGGCTTTGACACTTTCGGCATGCTTCCGGAGAAACCGAGAGAGGTTATTGTCAAAAATAATATTTTAATACATTTCCATAACCTGGATTGCACCCAGGTCACTCATGTAGGTCTCTAGAAGGAAATTTACAAATTTGCCCAAATCTGCAATAATTCTCCAACTGCCAACGTATGCCTCGATTTCCATGCCGGTGAAGGAAAATGAAGAAAATATGGCACATGGGTTTTGGTCCCAGTATAACCAATTTACTAACCCTAAAACAATTTTCTACAATTCCTTACGGTTTGGAAGATATGTGGAGTTCTATGAGGCCAATTTATATAAAATATCCAGATTTGTACTTAACAGTCAAATTCGGATTTGCCTATTTTTATGCCACAGTTACGGTTTGATAAGTTCTTGTCCTCCATCCATGCATTGATCAACATAAACATCAACCATTAGCTATTTGAAGGCCATGTAGAGAAGTCAAACACAACATGAATTTGTTTGTTGTCCCATTTCATTTAGAATGTAATTAATTTGACCTTCATCTACAACATGTATAAAAATAAGAGCAGCAAGCGTAGGAAGAGAGGGGGAGTGAACAAGAAGATAGATTTTCATTGTGTATCTTTCAGACTTATTATTTCTAATCGAAGACTTTTACGATGGTTATGCGTTGAGTTCAAATTAATTTGTTTGATGGTTCGTTGTGGATTAATGAGCTAGATGTGATTGAAGTTTCTCATTCTCTGTAAGTTAATAACCTCCCCAGGTGTGGCTGGGCCCACCCATCTAGGATCAGATCTATACCATTGGGTAGGAACATAACTGTGTGATATACATAATCTCTCTGCATTTATCTTTGGTTCATCACTTGTTTACATGTTGTGTGGGGATTTCTATTGGTTTCGAATGATTTTATTGTGTTAATGATAATATGCGTTTCAGATCCCTTTGCTTCAACAATCCGAATATATGACTCTCATGTGATCAGCGCTCTTACTTCCAAGGCAGGAACATACCTTGTTCTCTGAAACTGCAAATCGTATTACTTTGACTGTGTTGTCATAGATGCATATGAAACTCGTTTGAGTCACATTGTCCATTGAATGTTTATGACGAGTTAGTCTATATATTGAGAACATAGAGCTACCTTCTCATGCCAAAATTGGATAACATACTAAGTAATCAGAGTTGATAGGGTCGGAGTTTAATTTGGATTGTGTTCAGTCAATTTCAAAATCTCTTTCTATCGTTTCTTTTAGTAATCGAATTGATTGATTTCCTTCTAAATTGTTTCTACAGATGTGTGTGCCATAGGAAGTATTCGTTCCAGATTCGTTATTTGGAATAGTGCGATTTGTCATGAGCTTGATTTAGTTTAAATCGATTGGGCTTCTGCTAAGTTATTTGCATAAGTGTGTATACCATAGAAGCCTTGCTTTCCAAAGTAATTGATTCAAATGGTTTATCATAGTTTAGATTAGTTTCGTTTGTCAAATGGATTCTTAGTTTGTTAAGTAGAATTTGTGGATTGATTTTAGACTGCAAAAGAGTGATCTAGTTTTAGTTTTCAAAGCAACTCCCTTCATTTCGTTTGGAATGCTTTATTATATTCCCATAACTTAGAATCTGTTACTGTGAGTAAAAACGTAGCTCGAATTAATTTCCATCAAATGCATGCCTAATTGGATTTCGAAAATAGAGTGTTGGTTTGTTAAGGTTTCAAATAGATTTACTTACATTTAATTTGAAGATTGATGTGACTGTAGGGTATTTCTTGAGTATAGTTTTTCATAGTTGTTTCGTTTGATTTGCATATTTGAATAGAGTTAATGCTTGAAGTTGTTCTTAGGGTTATGATCGATTAGGAACATGTATGCAACTTAGTTGAGCGCAAGAAGTCAAATTTGTGTGAAACGGAGTATCTAAAGTAGTGCTCAGCATCAAGATCTTTGGTTTGTTATCAATCTAGTAGGGTTAATGAGTCATTGAGTACAGTTTGATTGCTTAGCTAGAGTTGGATTACCATTACAAGTAGGGTAAATCTTTAGTTCTTTTGTGTGAGAATTGTAAGAATTAGAACTTGGGTTTTGATTGATTGAGTTTTGTGTGCAGACTATTTGACTAGGCATTCACTTTCATAACCTGGAATCTATGGTAAAGAGTCAAGTCACCTTTTAAGTCTAGATTTTAGTTCCAATCCCAAATATGTTAAGTTTGTAGAGGTTTTGAAGTCTTTAAATTAAATTTGATTATTGATTTTGTCTATGCTAGCGAGATGGTTTGATTTCTTTTGAGTTTGCAAGCACTTGTGTGTTTTATTACCCAGTTGATCATCATAAAGGAAACATTAAAACTCTGACCTAAAACTGAATGTAGAAAGCGCAATACAACTCATGTTTACAAGCCTGGATTGACATATAAATATTAGAGGATTAATTCACCATAAAATCTCTCAACATTTTTGCGTTGCTCCTGGCGAAGTTGTAATTTATTATTCAGGTAACTATTATTATCAGAGTTTCAGGATCTTATAGGACTGTCAGAGGGTTGAGAGTGTACAGTAAGAGATGAGTGAAGAGCCACGCATCCACTTTTGTGGGGTTGCTCCAAAGTCTAACTTATTACTGCTTTTTCTTGAGTTTCTATTTCCTTTATCTTTATGTGTAGAAGTAGAAGCAGTTTGATTTCATTTCTGTATTTCATGTAATTCGCAAAGCTTGTAAATCTCACAAACTTAGTAAGACACATCTACAGGAACCATAGCTAAGCCTCACAAGCAGCATAGGCCATAGAATAGTCTGAAACACTCTCTGAGATATTTAATTTCCGAATTATTTTTCTTTTAATAGATTAAATTGTATTTTGATTCGCGCTCAAGTGTGGTGAGCTTTATTTGAATCAATATAGCTTTTAAATTCATCTTCAGATTCCAATCTTTCATGTTATATCATTTTTGGGTGCTGTAAGAACCACCGTTACTAATCTGTGTATGGAGACCGGGACTATCAATCAACCAGATGGACTTGAGAATGATAAATATGAAGGACTTCTCACAAGCCCTAGCAGCTGTTGGGATCTTGACCTCTACCTCTCAGGAAGAGAACTTCTTGACAATAGTCAAGAACTTGTCCATTTTGCACCACCACAAGAGGATTTGGAAGTCTCTTTTGATATCATTTACCAATCATCTAAGGAGACAAATGAATCATGCACTATAATCGATGGAGAACATCCACTGGAACCTGAGATCAAGGATTCCTTGACATGTCTATCAGCAGATCTGAAATGTAATCAAGAGACTACTCACACTACGGAGAACAATCAACATGACATGGAAGAAGAGGATGAGCAGCATGGGCCAAATCAAGAAATGGACCAAGAATACCATGATTACATCAAACATTGGTTCTGAACAACGACTCAAGCGAGGTAGTATTCTCCTCTTCTAAAACTCTTTTTTTCATATCAAGTACATTTGTTGGTTCTTCATGCTCATGGACATTTCCAAGTTTATATGTTAAATCTGAGCATGAATACCTATTTGTACCTGCTCCGCACATGGCTTCATTGGAAGTACTCCTTCACTTGAAGGAGTTCATATCCCTTTCTTCATTAGAATAGTGAAGTTTGTATTGTAAATAAATAAATGAAAATAGTAAAGAGAAAATAAGTCCTTTTGTGAAAACTAGCTTGTCTGACGCAACTGGGAAGGGACTTTGCTTGAAAACCAGGTAACTGGCGGGAAAAGTTCCCAATAATGGTTTTAAATTTGTACGAGTTCTTCAAATCATGTATATTTCAAATCCTTATGTTTTGTACTCGTGTTGGTTGATGTGGGATCCCTTAAGGCCCACCTACCAACAAGCTTTGTCCCATCGACATCAGCAAATTATTTGGGACCAAGGCTAGGGTTAGATCAGGTACTTAGGAGCTTGCATGCCTTAATGGAAGGTATCCTTTTCATCTACTAAGGGAATACATCAATGTTTCATGGTGGATGAATTTTGCAGTCCATTTGACTCTGAAAAATCTATTCATGGCTAGTAGAATGTACCTAGTGCCTTGATTCCCATTGACATCATAGGTGGGATATCTTGGATTGGTTAATGACTTCCTCAATGATTGGTAATCTAATGATTCTTGCTTATGTTCGACATCGACACCATTTATTCATATAAGCAGGATTTCACACGGTGTGTAGCGGTGGAAGACTATATGGTTTTGTGATCTCAGTACAGATTTGCAACAATATGGACATTTGTAGCACCATTTCCTTTTCCTGTAGCAGTCATCTTTTTTCAATAAAGGTTTCCATATAGCAGCTTGATCATCATTTGTTGCAGTCATCTTCCTTCTTTGTTTAGGGACATACAACTCCTCAGGCATGGGGGAGAAGGGGGCCTTCATTTTTCAGCCTCCTTTACTATCTTTAGTTCAGCCTTCTTTAGCAGATCCATATACACATCAGTAGCAGTCATTCCAACTCCAACTTTCAGCCGTGTTCAGGTTTATCTTCCACTTCATCTTACAGCACTGGGCACACCAATGATAAAGGTAAAACTTGAGGTAAATTTGGCTTATGATTCTATAATTCATTAGAAAGTTAAAGAAACTTAATGATTCACCACTTCTCATTCCATGCATTTCATCTTTCATAAATCATCATCCTTCTATTGTCCTTCCATTCACTCCGCATATACTATGATTACAAGACCATTTTAAAAGCAAAAACCTTATGGTGCATTGAGAAAGTAGCCTCTATGATGTCTTCTCCTTCCATGATGAAAAACATTAGGATGAAGTCATTACAGCCATGAAATGATAAAGGAAATTGCCTATAGACATTGGATTTACGAAGACAGAGAATCAATTGCCCATTCACCATCTCCATCACTCATCTCTCCTTCACTCGTCCCTTTCTTGTCCTCAATTTGTATTACTCAGTAAATTAGTGTGACCTATTAAGAATGAGGAGTGTTGCACCACAAGAACCAACACCTCCAAACATTCAAGTAAGTGGTGCTCCACAAGAACCAGCACCTTCAAATATCCAAGTATTGTTGTCCCACAAGAACCTATCAAAGAGAAAGAAATTTGTTTGAATGAGGACATGCAAACCCTAAGGAATGGGAGGATGTTGGGCCTCCAATATGCCCATTTTTCCATCATACAAAACTGCCATTTATAACCTAAATTCCGACACTAGCATACTCATTTCACATCATAATCCCATCATTTATTGCCAAATCACATCCTATGCCTTGTGGTTGATTATCATTAGTTTTATTAGATTTTCTATGATTAAATATGATTATTCCATGATTTACTAATGACGGTTTCATTAAGCTCATTTTCATAGGGTTCCATCGCCAAGTTTCTTCACAAGCCAGTGGAGTACGGAAATGACCAATTTGGGGCTTTGACACTTTCAGCATGCTTCCGGAGAAACTGAGAGAGGTTATTGTCAAAAATAATATTTTAATACCTTTCCATAACATGGATTGCACCCAAGTCACTCATGTGGGTCTCTAGAAGGAAATTTATAAATTTGCCCAAATCTGCAATAATTCTCAAACTGCCAACTTCCCCCTCGCATTCTGTACCGGTGACGGTGAATGAAGAAAATATGGAACATGGGTTTTGATCCTAGTAAAGCCAATATATTAACCCTTAAATATTTTTCTAAAATTCCTTATGGTTTGGAATATATACATAGTTCTCTGAGGCCAATTTATATAAAATATCCAGATTTGTACTTAACAGTGAAATTCGGATTTGCCTATTTTTATGCCACAGTTACGGTTTGATAAGTTCTTGTACTCCATCCATGCATTGATCAAAATCAACATCAACCATTAGCTATTCGAAGGCCATCTAGAGAAGTCAAACACAGTATGAATTTGTTTGTTGTCCCATTTCATTTAGAATGTAATTAATCTCACTTTCATCTACAACATGTATAAAAAGCAGAGCAGCAAACATAGGAAGAGAAGGGGAGCGAATAGGAATATAGATTTTCATTATGTATCTTTCAGACTTATTATTACTAATCGAAGAATTTTACGATGGCTATGCACTGAGTTCAAATTAATTTGTTCGATGGTTCGCTATGGATGAATGAGCTAGCTGTGATTGAAGTTTCTCATTCTCTGTAAGTTAATAAGCTCCCCAGGTGTGGCTGGGCCCACCCATATGGGATCAGCTCTGTACCATTGCGTAGGAACATAATTGTGTGATATACATAATCGCTCTTCATTTATCTTTGGTTCATCACTTGTTTACATGCTATGTGGGGATTTCTATTGGTTTCGAATGATTTTACTGTGCTGATGATATTATGCGTTTTAGATCCATTTGCTTCAGCAATCAAAATATATGACTCTCGTGTGATTAACGCTCTTACTTCCAAGGTAGGAACATACCCTGTTCTCTGAAACTGTAAATCGTATTACTTTGACTGTGTTGTCATAAATGCATATGAAACTCGTTTGAGTCACATTGTAAATTAATGTTTATGATGAGGTAGTCTATTTCTTGAGAATGCAGAGCTACCTTCTCATGTCAAAATTTGATAACATACTAAGTAATTAGAGTTGATAGGGTCTGAGTTTAATTTGGATTGTGTTCATTCAATTTCGAAATTTCTTTCTATCGTTTCTTTCAGTAATCGAATTGATTGATTTCCTTCTGAACTGTTTCTACATATGCGTGTGCCATAAGAAGTATTTGTTCTAGATTGGTTATTTAGAATAGTGTGATTTGTCATGAGCTTGATTTAGTTTAAATCAATTGGGTTTCTACTAAGTTATTTGCATAGGTGTGTATACCATAGAAGCCTTGCTTTCCAAAGTAATTGATTCAAATGGTTTATCATAGTTTAGATTAGTTTCGTTTGTCAAATGGATTCTTAGTTTGTTAAGTAGAATTTGTGGATTGATTTTAGACTGCAAAAGAGTGATCTAGTTTCAGTTTTAAAAGTGACTCCCTTCATTTTGTTTGGAATGCTTGATTATATTCCCATAGCTTAGAATCTGGTACTATGAGTCAAAACATAGCTTGAATTAATTTCCATCAAATGCATGCCTGATTGGATTTCGAAAACAGAGTGTTGGTTTGTTATGGTTTCGAATAGATTTACTTACATTTAGTTTGAATATTGATGTGACTGTAGGATAGTTCTTGAGTACAATTTTTCATAGTTGTTTCGTTTGATTGCCATATTTGAATAGACTTAATTCTTGAAGTTGTTCTTATGGTTATGATCGATTCAGAACCTGTATGCAGCTTAGTTGAGGGAAAGAAGTCAAATTTGTGTGAAACGAAGTATTTAAATTAGTGCTCAGCATCAAGATCTTTGGTTTGTTATCAAGCAAGTAGGGTTAATGAGTCATTGAGTGCATTTTGATTGCTTAGCTAGAGTTGGATTACCATTACACGTAGGGTAAATCTTTAATTCTTTTGAGTGAAAATTGCAAGAATTAGAACTTGGGTTTTGATCAATTGAGTTTTGTGTGCACTCTGTTTGACTAGGCAATCACTTTCATAACCTGAAATCTGTGGTAAAGGGTCAAGTCACCTTTTAAGTCCAGATTTCAGTTCCAGTCCCAAATAGGTTAAGTTTATAGAGGTTTTGAAGTCTTTAAATTAAATTTGATTATTGATTCTGCCTATGCTAGCGAGATGGTTTGATTTCTTTTGAGTTTGCAAGAACTTGTGTGTTTTATTACCTAGCTGATCATCATAAAGGAAACATTAAAACTCGGACCTAGAAATGAATGTAGAAAGTGCAATACAACTTGTGTTTACAAGCCCATATTGACATATAAATATTAGAGGATTAATTCACCAATAAAACCTCTCAACATTTTGGCGCCATTGCCAAGGAAGTTGTAATTTCTTATTGAGGTAACTATTATTATCAGAGTTTCGGGATCTTGCAGGACTGTGAAAGGGCAGAGAGTGTATGGTAAGACGTGAGTGAAGAGATGCGCATCCACTTTTGTGGGGTTGCTCCAAAGTCTGACTGATTACTGCTTGTTCTTGAGTTTCTATTTCCTTTATCTTTATGTGTAGAAGTAGAAGCAGTTTGATTTCATTTTTGTAATTCATGTAATTTGCAAAGTTTGTAAATCTCACTAACTTAGTAAGACAGATCTACAGGAACCATAGCTAAGCCTCACAAGAAGCATAGGTCTTAGAATAGTCTGAAACACTCTTTGATATATTTAATTTCTAAATTATTTTGCTTTTAATAGATTAAATAGTATTATGATTCACTCTCAAGTGTGGTGAGATTTACTTCATTCAATATAGCTTTTAAATTCATCTTCAGATTCCAATCTTTCATGTTATATCATTTTGGGGTGTTGTAAGAACCCCCATTACTAATCTGTGTATGGAGACAAGGACTATCAATCAACCAGATGGACTTGAGGATGATAAATATGAAGGACCTCTGACAAGCCCTAGCAACTACTGGGATCTTGACCTCTACCTCTCAAGAAGAGAACTTCTTGACAATAGTCAAGAACTTGTCCATTTCTACACCACCACAAGAGGATTTGAAAGACTATTTTGATTTCCCTTACCAGTCATCTAAGGAGAAGAATGAATCATGCACTATAATCAATGGAGAACATCCACTAAAACTTGAGATCGAGGAATCCTTGACATGTCTATCAATAGATCCAGAACGTAATCAAGAGACTACTCACACTACGGAGAACAATCAACATGACATGGAAGAAGAGGATGAGCAACATGGGCCAAGTCAAGAAATGGACCAAAAATACCATGATTACATTGAACATTGGTTCCGAACAACAACTCAAGTGAGGCAGTATTCTCCTCTTCTAAAACTCTTGTTTTCATATCAAGTGCATTTGTTGTTTCTTCATGCTCATGTACACTTCCAAGTTTATGTGTTGAATCTGAGCATGAATATCTATTTGTACCTGCTCCGCACATGGCTTCATTAGTACTCCTTCACTTGAAGGAGTTCATCTCCCTTTCTTCAGTAGAATAGGGAAGTTTGTATTGTAAATAAATAAATGAAAATAGTAAAGAAAAAATAAGTCCTTTTGTGAAAACTAGCTTGTCTGGCGCCATTGGGCAAGGACTTTGCTTGAAAACCAGGTAACTGGCAGGAAAAGTTCCCAATAATGGTTTTAAATATGTATGAGTTCTTCAAATCATGTATATTTCTAATCATTATGTTTTTTACTCGTGTTGGTTGATGTGGGATCCCTTAAGGCCCACTTGCCAACAAGCTTTGTCCCATCGGCATCAGCAAATTATTTGGGACCAACGCTAGTGTTAGATCAAGTACTTAGGAGCCTACATGCCTTAATGGTAGGCATCCTTGTCATCTGCCAAGGGAATACATCAATGTTTCTTGGTGGATGAATTTTGCAGTCCATTTGACTCTGAAAAATCTATTCATGGCTAGTAGAATGTACCTAGTGCCTTGATTCCCATTAACATCAAAGGTGGGATATCTCGAATTGGTTAATGACTTCCTCAATGATCAATAATCCAATGATTCTTGCTTATGTTTGACATCGACACCATTTATTCACATAAGCAGGATTGCACACGGTGTGTAGCGCTGGAAGACTATATGGTTTTGTGATCTCAGTACAGATTTGTAGCAATATGGACATTTGTAGCAACATTTCCTTTTCCTGTAGCAGTCATCTTGTTTCAATAAAGGTTGCCATATAGCAGCGTGATCATCATTTGCAGCAGTCATCTTCCTTCTTTGTTTAGGGACATATAACTCCTTAGGCATGGGGGAGAAGGGGGGATTCATTTTTCAGCCTCCTTTACTATCTCTTGTTCAGCCTTCTTTAGTAGATCCATATACACATCAGTAGCAGTCATTCCAACTCCAACTTTCAGTCGTGTTCATGTTTATCTTCCACTTCATCTTGCAGCACTGGGCACACCAATGATAAAGGTAAAACTTGAGGTAAATTTGGCTTATGATTCTCTAATTCATTAGAAAGTTAAAGAAACTTAATGATTCACCACTTCTCATTCCATGCATTTCATCTTTCATAAACCATCATCCTTTTATTATCCTTCCATTCACTCCGCATATACTCTGATTACAAGACCATGTTAAAAGAAAAAACCTTATGGTGCATTGATTAAGAAGCCTCTATGATGTCTTCTCCTTCCATGATGAAAAAAATTAGGATGAAGTCATTACTGCCATGAAATTATTAAGGAAACCACCTATAGACATTGGTCTTATGAATACAGAGTATCAATCGTCCATTCACCATCTCGATCACTCATCTCTCCTTCACTCGTCGCTTTCTTGTCCTCAATTTGTATTGCTCAGTAAATTAGTGTGACCTATTAAGTATGAGGAGTGTTGCACCACAACAACCAACACCTCCAAACATTCAAGTAAGTGGTGCTCCACAAGAACCAACACCTTCAACCACAACAACCAATCACCTCCAAACATTCAAGTAAGTGGTGCTCCACAAGAACCAACACCTTCAAATATCCAAGTACTGTTGTCCCACAAGAACCTATCAAAGAGAAAGGAATTTGTTTGCATGAGGACATGCAAACCATCAGGCATGGGGGGATGTTGGGCCTTGAATATGCCCATTTTTCCATCATAAAAAACCACCATTTAGAACCTAAATTATGACACCAGGATACTCATTTCACGTCATAATCCCATCATTTATCACCAAATCGCATCCTATGCCTTGTGGTTGATTATCATTAGTTTTATCAGATTTTCTATGATTAAAGATGATTATTCCATGATTTACTAATGATGGTTTTGCTAAGCTCATTTTCATAGGGTTCCATTGCCAAGTTTCTTCACAAGCCAGTAGAGTACGGAAATGACCAATTTGGGGCTTTGACACTTTCGGCATGCTTCCGACGAAACTGAGCGAGGTTATTGTCAAAAATAATATTGTAATATCTTTCCATAACCTGGATTGCACCTAGGTCACTCGTGGGTCTCTAGAAGGAAATTTACAAATTTGCCCAAATCTGCAATAATTCTCAAATTGCCAACTTCCACCTCTCTTTCTGTGGAGGTGAACACGAATGAAGAACATCTGGGACATGGGTTGTGGTCCTAGTATAGCCAATTTACTAACTCTTAAACAATTTTCTAAAATTGCTTACAATTTGAAAGCTATGTAGAGTTCTTTGAGGCCAATTTATATAAAATATCCAGATTTGTACTTAATAGTCAAATTCGGATTTGCCTATTTTTATGCCACAGTTATGGTTTGATAAGTTCTTCTCCTCCATCCATGCATTGATCAACATAAATATCAACCATTAGCTATTCGAAGGCCATCTAGAGAAGTCAAGCATAGCATGAATTCATTTAGAATGTAATTAATTTCACCTTCATCTACAACATGTATAAAAAGCAGAGCAGCAAGCATAGGAAGAGAGGGGGAGCGAACAGGAAGATAGATTGTCATTGTGTATCTTTCAGATTTATTATTCTAATCGAAGACTTTTACGATGGTTATGCACTGAGTTCAAATTAATTTGTTTGATGGTTTGTTGTGGATTAATGAGCTAGCTGTGATTGAAGTTTCTCATACTCTGTAAGTTAATAAGCTCCCCAGGTGTGGCCAGGCCCACCCATATGGGATCAGCTCTGTACCATTGCATAGGAACATAAATGTGTGATATACATAATCGCTCTTCATTTATCTTTGGTTCATCACTTTTTTACATGTTGTGTGGGGATTTCTATTGGTTTCAAATGATTTTATTGTGTTCATTATACGTTTCAGATCCCTTTATTTCAGCACTCCGAATATATGACTCTTGTGTGATTAGCGCTCTTACTTCCAAGGCAGGAACATACCCTGTTCTCTGAAATTGCAAATCGTATTACTTTGACTGTGTTGTCATAGATGCATATGAAACTCGTTTGAGTCACATTGTCCATTGAATGTTTATGACGAGCTAGTCTATTTATTGAGAATGCAGAGCTACCTTCTCATGTTGAAATTGGATAACATACTAAGTAATCAGAGTTGATAGGGTCTTATTTTAATTTGGATTGTGTTCAGTCAATTTCGAAATCATTTTCTATCGTTTCTTTCAATAATCGAATTGATTGATTTCCTTCTGATCTGTTTCTATAGATGTGTGTGCCATAGGAAGTATTCATTCCAGATTGGTTATTTGGAATAGTGCGATTTGTCATGAGCTTGATTTCATTTAAATTGATTGGGTTCTACTAAGTTATTTTCATAAGTGTGTGTACCATAGAATCCTTGCTTTCCAAAGTAATTGATTTAAATGGTTTATCGTAGTTTAGATTAGTTTCGTTTCTTAAATGGATTCTCAATTTGTTAAGTAGAATTTATGGATTGATTTTAGACTGCAAAAGAGTGATCTAGTTTTAGTTTTCAAAGCAACTCCCTTCATTTTGTTTGGAATGCTTGATATATTCCCATAACTTAGAATCTGGTACTGTGAGTCAAAATGTAGCTCAAATTAACTTCCATCAAATGCACACTAGATTGGATTTCGAAAATAGAGTGTTGGTTTGTTAAGGTTTCGAATAGATTTACTTACATTTAATTTGAAGATTGATGTGACTATAGGGTAGTTCTTGAGTACAGTTTTTCATAGTTGTTTCATTTGATTGCCATATTTGAATAGAGTTAATGCTTGAAGTTGTTCTTAGGGTTATGATCGATTAGGAACCTGTATGCAGCTTAGTTGAGGGAAAGAAGTCAAATTTGTGTGAAACAGAGTATCCAAATTAGTGCTCAGCATCAAGATCTTTGGTTTGTTATCAAGCTAGTAGGGTTAATGAGTCATTGAGTACAGTTTGATTGCTTAGCTAGAGTTGGATTACCATTACAAGTAGGGTAAATCTTTAATTCTTTTGAGTGAGAATTGTAAAAATTAGAACTTGGGTTTTGATTGATTGAGTTTTGTGTGTAGACTGTTTGACTAGGAATTCACTTTCATAACCTGGAATCTGTGGTAAAGGGTCAAGTCACCTTTTAAGTCCAGATTTCATTTCCAATCCCAAATAGGTTAAGTTTATAGAGGTTTTGAAGTCTTTAAATTAAATTTGATTATTGATTCTTCCTATGCTTGCAAGATGGTTTGATTTCTTTTGAGTTTGCAAGCACTTGTGTGTTTTATTACCCAACTAATCATCATAAAGGAAACATTAAAACTTTGACGTAGAACTGAATGTAGAAAGTGCAATACAACTCTTGTTTACGAACCCGAATTGACATATAAATATTAGAGGATTAATTCACCAATAAAATCTATCAACAACAACCCTTGTGAAAATTCCTTGTAATAAAAGTTAATAAAGGAAAAAATAATAGCCATCATTGATGGGGCACTTATTCCAAGCTAAATGTTGGAAAAACATCCTAGTGTGGGTGTTAATTTGGTTTATTATGGCTAAGGAAATTGACAAAGGAAATGGCTAAGGCTTTGGAAAGGCAAAATGGAATTTTTTGCACATTTGTTTATGAAAATAATGGAAATTAGGAGAAAAGGAAGGTGAAAGGTCACAAGTTACGTGTGAGGAGGATAATGAAGGAAAATTATGGAAAATGAAGAAAATAGAGGCCTAATTGATAAAACGTCTTCTAAGGATCAACTGGTACCTTTTGTTAGTTCATTTTTGGAGCTCTCTCATTATTCTCTCTCTCTCTCACTCTTGGACACTTAGAATTTTCTTGGAGCACTTTGGAATTAGATCAAGAAAGGAAAACAAGGCAAGAGGAAGGAAGGAGCAAGAAAAGAAGAGCAGGAACAAGCAGCTATAGTAGGATTCTTTGCTGGTATCGATTTGCATGTGTGTTTTCCTTGGTATATTTGGCATGCATAGTATTGCATGTGGTTTTTTTCTATTATCGAATGGGTTTTGCCAACTGTGACAATGTTTTCAGCCTAGCCCTTCCATTTTCGAATAGCCATGGTGTGATGGGGTTCTCATGTTTTGGTTGAGCTGGATTGCCAGATGGATTCAAAGCTAAGTGAGGTGGATCTCTAAATAATAGAACACAGGGCCTAGTAACCCCTTGGTGGGCCTAGGAATCCTACACTGGTGAATGGAGGGATATATGGTAGAACCTAGAGGTGGGTTCTCTCCATCAGGCCTACTAATCTCGGGATGTGATATGTGGTAAGACCTGGAGAGTGGGTCTTGGTTTAGGGCCGAATGATCCAATGTGGATTGCGGTAAAGCCAGAGATACTAAGAGATAGGAAAATTCCTCAAGGTGTAGGTGGAGAAATTTGGTGGCATCCATTCTTGTTTTGGCCTAGTGGTCTAGTGGAGATCATGGTAAACTCTATTATTACATGTATTTGTTTTCCTAGTGATACAATGTGGATTACGGTAAAGCTCGATTTATATTGATGAGGGTGATGATATAAGGGAACAATGCTTCTTAGCGATTCTCAGATAAGTATGAGACCCATACACTCAGATCTATTGTTTAAGCCTGTAGATTACATATTCGTGACATGTTTGACGAAATGTTTGTCATGGCTAGTAGGGATCCAGTCAATTCCTTGTTCAAGTAATTTCATTTGTATCATTATTCTGTTGTTATATTTCTATTCTGAAAGTGTCATTGATTTTTGGGTAGTTGGGTAGTGACCTAGGCTCTGGGCCTGAAAAAGTGGCACAAATCCCATAGTTGCAGGCACGAGTCTAAGGAGAAAAGTCCCCAGATGCATGCATACCCATCCTATGGGAGTGTCTGGAGCCTCCTGAACACATGCCTTTCCATATCAAGGGAGCATCAGGGGGTTTAATGGTCTAAAACTTCAGTTGGTCTCAGGGGTTGGTTACCTGAGTGGTTGGGTTGGCTCTTGGGAGTTTTGTTGTTGATGTGGAACATTTGTGTGGTGTGTTTCGATCGATTCCACTTCCTTAAGATCACTTAGGAGGTTTAATACCATTACAGTGGCCTCTCGTCACATATTTAGCCCAGTTGGTTGGTTACCTCGATAGATGTAGGATGAGGGTGTTACAGAGCATGGTTCACCCCTCGGACTAGATGGGTGGTGTGTTGGTCACGTATTCATGACGTTTTCACATGTATTAACATCCTGTGGTCTATATGCTTGTTGAATATGCATGGTGTCAACCATGGTTGTAATTATATCACCATGTGAAAGAGGATGTTGTTGTTGTGAAATGTTTCATCATGAGTGTATGATTGGTTACATGTTGTTTATGCTTGCATATTGTCAATGTACATTGGTATGGTTATTGTTGTCATGCACGCGGTCATGGTATGTGTAGTTGATATGGTCATGCATTGATGACTGGAATCTAGCTAGAATGATGGTTACATGGTTATATGTTTATGTATTGTATGTATATATGTTTTCATGATTATGTTATGTTGGCATTATGATACAGGTTTTGTCCTTGATGGCAACTCACTCAGACGTATGATACAGGTGGCAACACAATCAGATGACAAATCATAGTACAACAGGTCAAGAGAGAGGTATATGCAGGTTAACCATGATGAACGTGCATATGCACGCGGATGAGCAGAACAAAAGACGCATATACGTACACATGCAGGTTCACAAAAGGAAAGGCACGTACATGTCGGAAAACTAAGTTTTGGGTCCGTGGTATTTGGTCCATGGTATTTTGGTATTGGTCCATGGTATTTGGTCCAAAGTGTTGACCCCAGGTATTGGATCCAAGGTATTAGTTCTACATGGTTTTGGACCATGGTGTTGAGAGAATCCTAAACCTATATAAGGAGAAGATCATTAGGCCAAAGGAGGAAGGGTGCAAGGATTGAATATCTGATGAAGTGTGAGATCTAGTATGCTGGTTGTGGGTTTGAGATGCTTAGTTTGATCTGAATCAAGGATGCACCTATGCAGTTGATGATGGATGATGGATCGGGATCATAAGGCTTGGAATGTATTATCGCTATGTGATAGACTAGATCTAAATTATTGACGCATGTTTTATTGTATGAATGTTGTGATTGATGTCTGGAACAGTTGCAAAGTTATGAGTAAATCTTTGCAGATCTGTACGCGGGTTAGCTTTGGTGAAAGCGCATATGTATGCCGGTTTGGTTCTCCATAGTATTGTATACATTATGAGATATGATATTTGAAGTTGCAGTTGGATCTGGTTATTGTTGTAGAGTTCTGTTGTCTGTTCTATGTTCTGGTGACTGTTGGGTTTCAATGTTTCAATATTGGATGATTCAGAGATTGATGATGCAAGTGTAGTTGATGGGTGTATTGCAGTGATGATTAATTTTGTGCTTCAATGTTGTTGATGGGTCCATTATGAAAATTGGATGAAACGTGGCCTTCAGATTATGGTGTTGTGCTTCAGGAGTATCCGGTCTGAAAATTTATGAAACGTGGTCCCTAGAGGAAGAAATAATATCGTAGAGTTCTGTAGGCTGGCGCCTATGTACTGGTAAACATATTGGCCAGTACAAGAGCCAGGGGGTTGTAGCTCCCTTTCAGGAACAGCTGAAAATGAGTGAAGGTTGGAGCCTTCAATAGGTCGGCGCCTACGTACTAGTAAATGGATCGGCTAGTATAAGAGCTAAGGGGGTTGTAGCTCCCTTCCAGTAGAAACTGGAAAATGAGAGAAGGCTGTAGCCTTCTGCAGGTAAAAGCCTGCGTACTAGTATAAGACTACTCTAGTACAGAAATACTGTAAAAAGAAGTTTCTTATTAAAGGAAGATAGAGACGAATTGCAGCAAGTGGTTTTCACCCACATTGGATTTCCACCTTATATTATGGTGTTCATGTGTGCTTCTTGTGTGTGATGATCTGTTCTGTTTTACTGCTCCTGTTTATTGTTCATATGGCTAATAATGTTCTAATGCACTCATTAAGGATCAACTAACTGAATCATAAGTTTACTGGATATACGCTTGTCACACTACACATAGTTGCGTATACACGCGGTTTGCCTTAACTAAAGCAACATATATGAATCTTAATATGGAAATGAAAAAGTTATATTGATTTGATAATACTGATTCACCCCCCCCCCCCCCCCCCCTCTCAGTATTATTTCCAACAATTGGTATCAGAGCAGGTCTTTTGGCAGAAGCTTGATCGCTTGAAGGATATCCGTAGAACAATGGGAAAGAAAGCGCGTCAAAAGAAGAAGACAGCTCAAAGGAACAGTGACAACCTACCGTTGAGTGGAAGCAAGTATTCAGATCCTGTATCACCTCAGATTGAAGATGGGCAAGCAAATGAAGCATCAGATAAAATCATATATCAACAAGATCTGCCTAGCATAAGGGAGAGTGCACTCAAAGAAGAAATTATCAGTTTAAAAGCTCAGCTAGAATGTGCCTTCAGAGTTCATCAAATGCTACAGGAGCTGAATGAAGAACAAGAAAAAGAGATTCTCAAACTAAGGCAACAAGTGGAAGAAGGAAGAAAGTCTGAAGAAATTTTGAAGAAGCAATGTCTAGAAAAGGAAGAACAACATCAGGCTGAGGTAAATATCTTGAAAGGTAAATTAGAAGAAAATGATAAACTATTACGAGTTCAAGACAGTACTAAGATTTTGGATGATATTCTTAGTAGTCAAAGGTCGCCTGCTATCAAAAATGGTCTTGGTTTTTATGAAGTTATTAAAGGTGAATCTAGATCACAAGGTGAGAAAAGGAACTCTAATGAGAAATCTGAAATGCTCAACAAGAAGATGAGAAGACAACCCCATCAACAGCCAAGGAAATAAATTCCTCAAAGAATATCTTTTGCTCCTAACAGTGGAAGTGATAGATTATTATTTCCTCCGATGAATAATGTTGAATGTTATGTATGTCATAATCTTGGACATGTTGCAGCCAGATGCAGAAGTAGAATGGTTCAAGACTGTCACATAGATAGATCATCATGTTCAAGGTACTTTAAGGGATATTGTTATTCTTGCAATATGTTTGGTCACAAAGTTGTTGATTGCTACAGAAGGAATATGCAACATGTAAGATGTTATGCTTGTAACAAGCTTGGACACATAGCAAAGGAATGCAAAAGAAGATTTTGGGCTCCATACCAAAAGGAGAAAACATCATCACAGTTAAAGATATGGAAGAAAAAGGAAGTACAGACATAAAGATGTGGCATAGCAGAAGACACAGACATGGCAAAGGAAGCTGAAAGTGTGGAACATCAGTGTTCTAAATCTCATATGCAGATATCATGAAGACAAGTCGCATATATACATGAGTTAGACACTGCACAGTCGCATATATGATGTTCTAAAGGAAAGTAGAAGTACAGAAGTTTGATATGGTTCAGTCACTGTTTGATGATGGCATGGAACATGCTCAGGGGGAGCATATGCCTCGAATAATGCATTGTTGGCATTATGGTTAAGAAGTCCTTGGTGATGATGCTTATTGACATATCTTACTACTGATTGTTGATTGACCAAGAGAATGGATTGCAAGTTAAGATGCTTATAGTGCAGATCATATAGTGTAGATAGCTGCTGATAACTGTCATGGTCTTGTTTAGGTCCTTGGTCTTTGTGAAGTCATATGATGTATCTTGTTACCCCACTATGCATGGGATGGATGATGTAATGGTTCTTGTGTTTGAGTAAAAAATGGTGTATCCCCACTACGTTGGGATATTGATGTATGTATGAGTCTTTAGGAAGGTCATTGGAAATGTATGTATAAAGTCATGTTATGCTTTTGTAGACCTTGCATGTGCTTAGGGGGAGCATGGACGGATTGGTACATCTTGGCATGTACAAAGGGGGAGCTCAATCAGAAACTTCAGCATGTACTCAGGGGGAGCATGGACAACAGAATATATATTAAAGAAGAAAATATCTTGGTCCGCCCTTTGCCCTTGATGTCAAAGGGGGAGAGTGACTTGGTGTGGTGGTTGCCATCAAGTCCAAAAGGGGAGATTGTTGGCATTATGATACAGGTGGCAACTCAATCAGATGATAGATCATAGTATAGCAGGTCAAGGGAGAGGTATATGTAGGTTAACCATGATGAAAGTGCGTATACACGCGGATGAGCAGAACAGAAGACGCGTATACGTACACACACAGGTTCATAGAAGGAAAGGCGCGTACATGTCGGAAAACTAAGTTTTGGGTCCGTGGTATTTGGTCCATGGTATTTTGGTATCGGTCCATGGTATTTGGTCCAAAGTGTTGACCCCAGGTATTGGGTCCAAGGTATTAGTTATACATGGTTTTGGACCATGGTATTGAGAGAAGCCTAAACCTATATAAGGAGAAGATCATTAGGCCAAAGGAGGGAGGGTGCAAGGATTGAATATCTGATGAAGTGTGAGATCTAGTATGTTAGTTATCGGTTTGAGATGCTTAGTTTGATCTGAATCAAGGATGCACCTATGCAGTTGATGATGGATGATGGATCAGGATCATAAGGCTTGGAATATATTATCATTATGTGATAGACTAGATCTGAATTATTGATGCATGTTTTATTGTATGAATGTTATGATTGATGTCTAGAACAACTGCAAAGTTATGAGTAAATATTTGCAGATTTGTACGCGGTTTGGCTTTGGTGAAAGCGTGTATGTTCGCCGGTTTGGTTCTCCATAGTAGCGTATACATTATGAGATATGATATTTGAAGTTGCAGTTGGATCTGGTTATTGTTGTAGAGTTTTGTTGTCTATTCTGTGTTTTGGTGACTGTTGGGTTTCAA
The DNA here is from genome assembly GCA_000404065.3 of Pinus taeda. Classification (NCBI taxonomy): domain Eukaryota; kingdom Viridiplantae; phylum Streptophyta; class Pinopsida; order Pinales; family Pinaceae; genus Pinus; species Pinus taeda. Next base: position 145,196 of record APFE030744177.1, read on the forward strand.
TGTTTCAGTATTGGGTGATTCGGAGATTGATGATGCAGGTGTAGTTGATGGGTGTATTGTAGTGATGATTAATTTTGTGCTTCAATGTTGTTGATGGGTCCATTATGAAAATTGGATGAAACATGACCTTCAGATTATGGTGTTGTGCTTCAGGAGTATCCGGTCTGAAAATTTATGAAACGTGGTCCCTGGAGGAAGAAAGAAGATCGTAGAATTATGTAGGCTGGCGCCTACGTACTGGTAAACATATCAGCCAGTACAAGAGCCAGGGGGTTGTAGCTCCCTTTCAGGAATAGCTGAAAACGAGTGAAGGTTGGAGCCTTCAGTAGGCCAGCGCCTACGTACTAGTAAATGGATCGGCTAGTACAAGAGTTAAGGGGGTTGTAGCTCCCTTCCAGTAGAAACTGGAAAATGAGAGAAGGTTGTAGCCTTCTGCAGGTAGAAGCCTGCGTACTGGTATAAGACTGCTCTAGTATAGAAATATTGTAAAAAGAAGTTTCTTATTAAAGGAAGATAGAGACGAATTGCAGCAGGTGGTTTTCACCCATATCGGGTTTCCACCTTATATTATGGTGTTCAAGTGTGCTTCTTGTGTGTGATGATCTGTTCTATTTTACTGCTCCTGTTTATTGTTCATATGGCTAATAATGTTCTGATGCACTCATTAAGGATCAACTAACTAAATCATAAGTTTACTGGATATACACTTGTTGCACTACACACAGTTGCGTATACACACGGTTTGCCTTAACTGAAGTAGTGTATATGAATCTTAATATGGAAATGAAAAAGTTATATTGACTTGATAATACTGATTCACCCCCCTCCCCCTCTCAGTATTATTTGCAACATGTTATACATGTACTACATTGATTGGTTGATCTTGCAGATGAGATATCCTCCCCGAATTTTGCTAAGGTATGTTGGTTTATTGTGATTTGGTTTAGCTGGCATAATATGCCTTGTAGGAAAGAGATCATAAATGACTAGCAGGATTGTAGACTACAAAGATTCTCCCTATGAATCAGATGAAAAACGTGGTTTTGGGAACTCTTCTAATTTAGCAGATGCATTGAGAATCTTGAAGGAATAAATAAGGAGTTGTAAGGTGGACAATGACAAACTCATGCAAGCACAAGAGAAATAAGTAGAGGTTAATGCGATATTGCTTCAAAGTTTTTCAAAATTGAAGTAATGGAAGCCATTTCAGATTAGCTAGGGGCAGGAGGACATAACTAATGGGGCATATGACAGTAGGTCTTGTGGTTGTCACGGATCAGAGATAGATGACACAGTGAGAGATGGTAGGATGTTGGATACTCCAGATAGGAGAGGTGATGGACACAGGCCCTACTCTAGTTCTGGTTCTGATAGGCATTATGATCATCATCATTATTATCCTTACAAAATTAGTGATAGGGGATACTTTCCAGATGAATTTAAGAAAGAAAGGGACCTACTTTTGTTGGAGATTTGAAGAAGCCAGAAGATGCAGAGGCTTGGATACTTGGGATGAAGAAGTTCTTTGAGTTGCATAATTACATGCATGATATGAAATCCAAAGTAGATATATTTAGCATGAGAGGTAAAGCAAATATTTGGTTGGAAGGTGTGAAGTGAGTCAAAGACACTAGGACAAAGGACTTGAGTTGGCATGAGTTCAAGAGTCTTTTCAAGAAGAAGTACTTGTCAGAAAGGTACTACGATAGTGTTGTGCTATGCAAACAACCCCCCATTTCATATCATTTTTATTCATAAAACATCAACGTATGAAATGGGTCCCTTTAAAATAAAATTGATATCAATACTTTTTATTGTTCAAAAAGTCCGATAATCAAATGAATGCATGTTATAAAACCCTTTTTGAACAAGCCTATTTAAAAGAAATAACGTGAATCTTGGTCATTGCGATAAAGCGATCGTAAGATCGCATATCGCAATGACATAAGAATTATACATAAGTGGCACAAAGCTTTCCGCCGATGCGATATCGCATTTGGCGATCGGCAATAAACAATGCACGTCTAAAAGCGCCCCATCCCAATTGCCCTGATGCGATGCGCAATCGGTGTTCGATGATCGGCGGTCTATTTCCACTTGAGTCTTGATGCGCTCACAGCATTTCGCCGATGCGATATCGCATTGAGCGATCGGCGATACCTGATATATATTGTTAAGGCGCGCTTGTCATACCCTGATGCGATGCGATAAAGCGTTGTTTTCAATAAAAAGCCGTTAAGTGATGGGATAGCACAATTCATTCACATTTAAAGCTTGATCATTTGCGCTCAGCCGCCAAAACGGCCATTGCATGCTTCAAGCAATTATTCACCCGAATAACGATATAACGGGCATTTAAAGGATGGCAGGCCAATTAATGAGATTATGTCGTGAAATCTTTCTACGGATTGCGTCCGCGCCCATTTTAATAGGCTAAAAATCTTATCGTGCATCTATTCATATGTTATTGTCATCTGCAAATTTTCATTGTTATCTCTCTGTATTACGCACAATTGCCTCTCTATGCAGAATTCATTCATAGACAGGAGTTTGAGCATGATGGGAAAGAAATCAAAGAAGACTGCGGGTGCTTCCGCTCCACTAGTCGCAAGACAAGCTGCTGTAAACAAGAAGAAAGGCCTAATATCTAATACTACATGCACAGGTCTCACCAGAGTTACTTGGCAAGGAACTTACGACTTAATTGAAGCCGAGAAACCACAAAAGACGATCACAGAAGCTAGTGCAGATTCAACACGGAAGTCCGATTGTACCCTCAAAAATTTAGCCGACTCTTTCCTCCACAGGATAGCAGCCAGGGAGCAAATTCTCCCATACATAGACATTGTGCGATGGGCGATTGAAGAAATCCCAATCATGGACAGAACTTTTGTCACCAGAGATGGTAGGATTTTTGGATCATTAAAGGCAGATGACTTAAGGAAAATGTATCGTTTGCCCGAGCCAAAGAAAATATATAACAGCGCCTTCCTGGAGAAGTTTGCAAGCGAAAATGAAATTGAATCCGAACCCATCAAGGATTGGAGACAAAATCCGAACAAGCACAAACACGAATCTTCCGGTAAGTACTCGGTTGGTTCTTTGGCTTCTCCTTATTTCCATGCGGGAATAATGATGTGTAGGCTATGGGGATTGCATGACTCTGCTAGTTTTACCATAGAAATGGTTCCTCTTATGGAGGCAGCAGTAAACAGCATAATTATGGATTGGACTACTATTCTCTCAGATAAACTAGCAGTAGTTGTTCGTGATTTTAGAAATAACACTGTGGTCACTGAAAGGAAAATTCCCCCATTTTACTATAGTGCATATATCTTAGACACACTATGTTTCAATTCCGAATTTCCTGTCCTCGGTTGGAGGTGGACTGCACTGGACCCCTCACCAATTCATATATATCACCAAAAATTGTGGAAGTCTTCTTACAAAAATCACCTGTATCAAATCTGTAATGGCTTTATGGTGCCCATTTACTATTCCATTTTTGATAAACCCATTTCAAGGATTTCCTATCAAGCTTCCTTTGATTTACCAGCGGTGGCCAGTTGGTTTGGAGAAGAGACATTTACCTACATCAGAGTTTACGGCAGCCAAGCCAACCCACATGTTCTTCCTTTATATATTCCAGATAAGCTGCTAGCAAGAGAAATCGCGTACCAGATTACTGCTGAGAGTACTACACAGACTCTCAAAAGAGAAAAGAAAAGAGGCTGGCCCTCTTTTCCCTTAAAGTGTGGTGTCTTTACGTTGCATGATCTTAAACATGCAGAAAAGGAAGCCACAAAGATTCAATCTTTAGCTCTGGCCACAATCCCAAACAGGGCATTTGATCCAAAGCTAGTTTCCTATGCCGCATTAGAACAAGCCAAATTGACAAAGTTTGAGCATCAGGAAGATATGTTCGATGACCTGTTCACTTCAATTGAAATGATAGGTCAATCTAAAGAACTCGCTAGGATGAAATATAATGATGAAGGGTTGACTGAGTTTAATAAACTTAGAGAGCAGAGGTTGCAAACTCTGCCTCTAGATTTATTAGCAACGACCCCAGTGACATCGTCAAGCGAGTCTGGTCAGCAACAGTTGAAGGAACCTCCTGCTAAAACAAAAGATCACAATAAGGAGCAGGAAGGAAAGCAGAGGAAGGAGCAGGAAGAACAGCTAAAGAAAGAGCATGAGGATAAACAGCAGAGGGAGCAGGAAGAACAGCTAAAGAAAGAATAGGAACAGGTACAGAAGGAGTCTCAAATAGAGAAAGGGCAACAGACCACCACTGACGCCAATATGGACACTACCACAGGCCCTAAATTGCTCCAGGAATGGCAGCAGTTTGATTCTATCATCAGTGGATCAAAACGCTCAAAAGATATATACATTTCTAAGACCAGTGACACGCAAGACATTACTTCAGCTCAGGTTCTAAATGGAACCAGCGCCCCACCTAAGTCTAAAGATGTTGAGATAATTCCAAAAGATCCCACCAATCAAATCATTCTGCAGGTAGAAGATATTCCTCCATTGGATGTTTTCTACAGCCCGAGGCACAAAGCAGTTGTAAAGCGATCAAGGAAAAGACGAAGGATTGATCAACCTTCTATCTTTCCGGAGCAAACAGTCATGGGTAATGTAGTATGGAAGGAGAAATTGGACCCCTCCGATGACCTAACAAAGCTGTCACAGTATGCTAGAGCCTATTCGGCAACAACAATCGACAAAGCATCGGAGGTAAGCCTTCTATTGAAGAATAAGGATCAATAAATCTCAGTATTACAGGCAGAATTGGCCGAGACAAAGCAGAAGGCAGCACAAGCAAAGGATCAGTTGTTGGCACAACAGCAAATGAACAATCAATTAACCCAGCAATTGCAAGCAGAAAAGCAAAGGATCGACCAAAGTGCGATCCAGAAACAGAAAGAATTGATGGAAGCATTGGCACAATTGAGAACAACAAATGAACAAATGATGAAAACCAAAGATGAGCAAATCGCTCAAATGTCATCGCAGCTAGAAAAGATGAAAGGGGCTTCGAAAGTGACAGAGTTTAGAAAAGAAGCATCATTGATAAACAATGCGTTAATATCTCAAGTAAAACTCTTGTGTCAACAAATCGCTCAAGCTGAGCCACTGTGCAAGTTAACTATATCTATAAATGAGCAGGTAGAGAAGGCCAGAGATGAATTAAACCAAGCCGAAGAGGTTATTACTGCATATCTTGACTGGCAAGATTCTGATCAGGGAAAAGCAGCAAATTTGCCCAAGATACTTGAAACACATAAGGATATACTTTTCACAGAATGGCACACTCAGGTGATGAAAGCAGAGAGAGTAGCTTCGAGATGTAAATCAACTTCTAGCAATCTAGTTGATTTAGTCAACAACACTCTCTACTTGGCAAATATGATTTCCCAATGTACACCTAGGAAGATGACAACAACAAATACACTGGAACAATCATGTTATCCTGAGTTAGAAGAAAAGGGAAGATTAATCGCCGGGGTTAATAGTTTAAACTTGGAAGCGTATTGGCTCTTCCTAATTAAGCCACATACACAAAGAGCCGCCCTTAAGTGTTTAAAAGATGCAATCGGGTGTATGATTCCCGATATTAAAGATGCCACCTATGCTGCCCAGCTCAGTTCGTGCCTCAACAAACCTCCGGAAGTTGAGCCAATGCTTGCCATAAATCAGCTCAGATTCAAAGGAAAGCAGCCGACTTGATGAATCACCCTCCAGCTTGCCAGATCGCTAGCCAAAATAGGATCAAGAGTTATTGATATCAATTTAGTAGCATTTCTGTTTTGTAGATATTTAAATTAGTATTGTATCTATAGACCCTTTCATGTTTTTAGAAAGGGTCGTAAAATTTTGTAAGAGACTTAACAGACTGAAGTTTTCACTACTGTGCTTCAGCCGATATTCTTTTATGAAACTCGACCAGTTGTTCTTACTTTAATAAGAAAGTTTCTTTATGCAATTGTGCACTATTGTCGTTGATTGAAGAATGTTTTTGCGTTAAAGGAGGAACTGCACATAGCGATTGATATCTGGGAGTGTCACGCAGCTCATATGGTATTTCTATCTATGTTTGAATTCATTCCGTTTATATGAATTGTTATGTAATTATTCTTGCTATCGTTGATTATATGCATGCGCTATAACAGCAAATCTTATTCATTCCACTATTGGGTGTTTAGTGATCTGCCTTTGCTTTTAATCATGTGTATGACAATGATATAAATGTATAAAGTGTGGTAATTTCGCTTCAATCGCTCTGCTTAACTATTTAGGCACAACAATCTTAAATAATTTAATATCTATGTTGTGAAGATACAGTCATCTATATGCTTGTCTTTTAGACATAGAACATCAAACGCTACACTTTAGAGCTCAATAGATTCCCGGGATAGTTTCATTTATTTATATTTCTGTCAATAGTTTTAGCCTTTCGCTCATCGCTAGTGTAGTCTATAAATCATTCACCCATCCCATTTATCTATTTCTGGGAAACTGGTCCCATTATCCCCAGTAGGAGCCACTATCCCAAATGGAAAAGGAGCTGTACTAAGGTTTGGACCGGGTGGTTTCCCCAATGTTGTTGTAGCAATTTTCGAGGCATCAACATTTTTGGTGCTAGAAGGAGGGCTATGACTGTGAATGGCAAGCAAACCCAAATCTACAAGCCATTCTAAGAGTAATTCTCCCTCCGAATCTCCTCATTATTCTTGATCGCATGCTGGTTCTCCAATATACAATCAAGGAGAAGAGGAATCAACTACCACTGCTCACACACATCATACTCCAGAACGATTAAGTCTTGAATCCCCTGAAGTCCCGTCTCTTATCCACGAACTTCAGAGCTTCTCGATTTCGCCACAGAAATCTGAGGTATCACAAAGCAGTGCGACTTCGCAGCTCAATCTATCACATCCGCTTACCAAACTCCAAAGTGAAAAACTTGGTATTGAACCCATTGAGTTCCCTTTACCCGAAAGGAAAAGGGACAATAAATACACTGAAGGATCTGATAGTGGAGAACTTTCTTCCACATCATCCATTTCATCTCCCCATCTGCAAAGTCAACCACCCACTCCTCCATTACATATTGTTGTCCACCAGGGAACAGAAGCCTCAACATCTCAATCTGCTCACTCCTCGATATTGTCTACTTCTCATACATCTGGAATCCCAATAGTAATACCAACCACCAGTACTATTACAATGGCAGATCCCTGGACCAGACCTGGTGCAGTTCATATGCCCGCACCATTGCATCCATTACCAGATTCTCCGGAAAAATGGCTCCCCAAGTTTAATCCAGATGATGGAACCCAGGCCGAGGAGCACATTAATAATTTCATGTTGGCAGTCAACTTGAAAGGGGTAACAGAACAAGATGTTGTTGTTAGACTTTTCCCTTACACTTTGCAAGGATCAGCAGGATCCTGGTATTTTTCTTTACCATCTGGTTCCATTACCAGTTGGAACACCTGCCAAGAGCAGTTTCTTACAAAATATGGAGATGATAGGTCTTTGGCTACTTTAATAAACGATCTCTCCAACCTAAGAATAGAACATAGGGAACCAATTAAGGAATTTAATGCTTGCTTCAATAAACTCCTGAACAAAATCCCTACTGCTTCCAAACCAAGTGAACAAATTCGAAGCGAATGGTATATCACTGCCTTACCTGCCAATATAGCCATTTTTGTAGATAGGGCTAGGAAACCTACCTTAGCCGAAAATATGAAAGAAGCACTTGTTGTGGAAAAACGCATTAATGCCTTAGAAAAGAAAGCTGCCTTGGAAGATAGAAAAGCTAAAAAAGTCTCTTTCAAAGAAGACTCCAAGAAGAAAAGCCCAAAAGACCCATATGACATGGAAGGTTTGCAAAAAGTCCTGAAAACTTTATCCAACGAAATGATTGACATAAAGAAACAGGTGGCCGAAAATTCAAACAAAAGACCATTTAGGACTTATAAGAAAACTGAAACAAAGCCACCCAATGTCATATCTAACGCAGATCCAGAGCAAGAAGAAGAGGAAGAAGAGGAAACCTTACCAACTGACGATGAAGAAGAAGTAGCTGAATGCCATGGAATGTGGGATTTTATACTCCCCAATTCTGATACAGAAAATGAAGAAGAAGCCTTCCCAGTCACCACTAGAAGTAAAAGTACTTCTGAACCTGTCCAGGCAACTTCGAAGAAAAGGAGTGCAGGTGCTACCACAATAAAGGAAAAAGTACCCCCAAAGAAATCACCTGCAGTAGTTCCTCAAAACCATCCTTCAACTTCTAATTCTCCTTCAACATCCAAAACATTAGTAGTATCTGATTCAATGGAATATAACATTGTTGATGACATGAAGAAAACTAAGGCAAACATAACCATGTTTGAACTTAGTAAGCTAAAACATCAGCAAAAATTACTTCTTAAAGAATTGAATGTTGTTCCCTCTACACCACTTCCTAGTTCAAAAGCTGCTAATGATTCAGGCCAACCCCCTCCAGATATGGTTGAAGCTACCGATTCAGTTCTAATTGGAGACAGATCAAGTTCTCATACTCCACCCTTCCTTCTCACTTATGAAATCTATAACAAAAACCTGTACAATTGTTTAATTGACTCAGGGGCATCATCTAACATAATGCCAGCTTCAGTTTGTTCCAAATTGAACATAGAACCCCTAAATTCTGCGATCCATATTGTACAGTTGGACAGGACCAAAGTGCAGGTTGTCGGAGAGATTAATTCTGTAACTATCAGGTTGTCTGCTGATCCCAGAATAGTACAAAGGATTGAAATTCTAATAGCTGATATACCTGAGTTTTACGGTTTAATTTTGAGTAGGGATTGGTCTGAAAAATTGCATGGGTATATTTCCACTGATTGGTCACACATGTGGCTTCCCTATAAGGGTAAGCCAAATCAAATAAAGATCGATCGAGAAAAACATATGACCCATACAGTTACTGATTTTGAACAAGAAAACCACCCCGTAGCATTCAACAACCACATTTTGGGAAATTATTCATCAGAGTCATTCTTTGGCAACTTTGTTGCCCAACCCTCCCCTTTCTCAGTTAATCATTTTACATCTCAGATTGAGAATTTTTCACAAACAGATAAGTCTAGGTGTTTCAATGATGATGAGAAAACTGTAAATATGATTGTTAATACTCCTTTATTTTGGTCTTTGTATTTTGATGGCTCCAAGTCCAATGAAGGCTCAGGAGCAGGATGCATCTTAGTTAGTCCACATGGGGAAAGACATGCTGTCTTGCAGATTAGAATTTGAATGCACTAACAACACAGCCAAATATGAGCCTTGTTCAGGGATTATATTAAAGCAATGGCCTTAGTGAAATATCTAAAAGTATTCGGCGATTCTGGAAATTATTGTTAAACAGGTTAGGAATGCAATTCATTGCCTTTCCAATCACCTCAAGCATTATCAATCGCTAGTGCAAGACCTTACCTCACATTTTTTAGCATTTAACATTTCCTCCATTCCTCGGTCCCAGAATTCAGCAGCAGACCTACTAGCCAATGTAGCCTCCAAACTTCTACCTTCTGAAGACTACAGCCCTGATAGATTTTCCGTAGAGTTGATTTTTAGGCCTTCAATCCCTTATAATGTCACTAATTGGAGTGTATTCAACCATGATGATGATATCTTACAATTCTTAACTTCTGAGAAGTCTTATGACAATCAAATCATTGAAGAAGATGAGCATGACTCCCAAATAAAGGAAACACCTCAAGAAAACGCAATTCCTAAGCATGTGGTAAAGCTAGAAGATCTTTATGACATTAAAGACAGATTTAAACCTGTAACTAATACAAAGATCCAAAGCTCTACCCTAAGGTTTGAATTGATAAATTTGGGCACTGAGCAAGCTCCTCAAAATGTGAATTTAGGATTAGGACTTTCTATAGAAGAGAAAGAAGCATTCATTAAACTGTTGAGAAAAAATAAACAAGTTTTTGCTTGGAAATATGATGACTTGAAGACTTATGACACATCTATTATCCAACATACCATTCCGATGCTTCCCGATCAGAAACCGATTCAACAGAAGTTAAGAAAAATACACCAAAATTTGGAAAGCCAGATAAAGTCGGAGCTTAACAAACTCCTGAAAGCCAAGATTATCTTTCCAGTCCGACATTCTAACTAGGTCTCTAACATGGTGCCAATCAGGAAGAAAAATGGCGACATTCGAATTTGTATCGATTTCAGAAACTTGAACAGAGCAAGTTTGAAAGACAATTTCCCATTGCCCACTATGGATCAAATACTTCAATCAGTGGCAGGCTCTGAAATGATGTCCTTTCTAGATGGTTTTTCAGGATACAATCAAGTCTTGGTTCATCCTGATGACCAGCTTAAAACTACATTTAGAACAAAATGGGGAACATATGAGTATCAGAAAATGCCTTTTGGACTTATAAATGCAAGAGCAACATTCCAAAGAGCCATGGATACAGCTTTTAGAGGATTGATTAATAGAACAGTAGTCGTCTATCTAGACGACATAACTGTATTCTCTAAAGAGAGGTCTAATCATTTACATGACTTGAACCAAATCTTCCAACGCTGTAAAAGATATGGTATTTCTCTTAACCCTAAAAAGTGATTCTTTGCTCTTGATCAAGGTAAACTCTTGGGTTTTATTGTGTCTCGAGATGGCATTTATATCGATCCCAATCGAATCAAAGAAATTTCTGAAATTCCATTCCCACACAATAAGAAATCAATGCAGTCATTTCTAGGCCAGATTAATTTTGTTAAAAGATTTGT
>APFE030744177.1:167154-198200 GCA_000404065.3 Pinus taeda
TTATTTATTATACCTTAATAAGGTAAGGGATTAATCAAAATTATTTAACATTTTATTTTTTTGCTCAAAAGAAAGGGAGAGTAGCATTCTCATATCACCATAGTTTTGTTGGCTTAAAAGGTCATGGAGATTGGTAGTGTGAAAAATATTTTGAAAATTAGATGGAATGCAAGAATAAGATGGACAATCTAAGAGAAGTTTATTTTCATCTTCAATCTTCTTAGGATCACACAAGTGACGAACTCTTTCATCCCATTGCATTTTGGGAATCAAAGAATGCTCAATTTAACTATGAAGTTAAATATTATAGTAAAAGTTACAAAAAGTGACTACTCATCATAGAGATGTAGTTCATTGGTCCATCGATTGTATTGCAAGCAAAACGAATTACAAAAATCATGCATGATATGATACATATTCCTTTCAATATATGTGAAAAAAGTGTTAAAAGCAAAGAGATAAATGTCATTATTAATAGACAAAACCAAACATGACATATCTGATAAAAGTTCAAATGTTCAAGAGACTTTCAAGCATTGAGTTTCCTTTAATAAGAGACTTCTTGGTGAATGCTGCATGAGAATGACTAATGTGTTTTTTTATGTTCTATAGATGCAATGCTTCCACTAGTTGGATTCATTGCCACTCTACAAGTTTATGTGGTCGTTTTATTGGAGAGATTCCTTTGATATGATTAAGCTCTTGGACCACTAATTAAAAGCATCCAACTTGTTGGGTATGTGTTATATTCTTTGTAAAACTAGATCCATGCATGACTTGTGTGCATCAATTATAACAGGTGATTTGGGAGGATATAGAAATACAAGTGGCCTTGAAAATAGCTCAAAAAAATCAAATTTATCATATAGAAGTGAAACCAGGAACAGATCGTAGTGTTCACCGCCCTGATTTCAACGACATGAACAACACTCAAACCTGAGTTCGTATGGTCGACATATGGTTGGTCAAAGTTTTGGTCAAAGTGAACAAGTGGCACACTTAAGGAGGCTACAAATTGATCAGGACCTAGAACACAAAATCCAGCTCCTGAGAAAGGGTGAAATTGTAGGATGGTTAATTTGTATATGAACCCTTAAAATTGGCAAGATTGAAAAAATCTCAATTGGTTATTAAGACACCAAAAAAATATAATTATGTTGGCGGGGGGGTGGTGCCGAGTGGGGGGGGTTTCCACCCTTGACACCCCTGCTCCACAATTCAAATATGGCATATTATGTATATGGTATATAGCAGTTGGTTCAGAGCCACATGTTACGGATCTTGCCCACCAAACAACAACTAAGTATTGAGACCAACTGGGCTCGAACCTGCCCAGCCCATGTGGGTGGCCCCCACCAACCGGTCCCAAAACCTCCACCCAACGATGAATAGCAACAACACGATGGTGATATATATATATATATATTATATATATATATATATTATATATTTATATAATATATTAGTTTAAGTCCATCTGTGGTTAAAACAAATGTCGTGCCTATGTAATACAATTTAAAACAAATTTCCATTGGTGCGGGGTCGGCAGGGTTGGAACCCCCAACCTCCCCACCTCAACTTGTCCACCCTAACCAATCTGCCAAGGGGGGTGCTTTGTAAAGTTCACCACACGACTTGTATAAAAATACTTTCCAAGTAGTCGACCGAGGGGAGAACCAGTGGAGCAGAAAGTCGGAACTTTGATCCCAATAGAGGGGTGGAACCCTGCCCAAGGGAATCTTTGGGTATCAAAAATATTCCTTGCAGTACAAAAGGTGACATTGTCAGAATTTGACAAATTCATAGTTTTTTTGCATGTTTTCATGCCAGGAATTTAGTGGTGACGTTAGTTTCTACAGCTGAGCTCTCCATTTTCAGGTCATCTTCCTGATTGGAGGTATGAGGGTCATTATAGTAATGTTTCTTGTACTTTATTTCTTTGATGCCACTTAATGAGAGAAGGCCTCCCCACTATTGAGCAGGGCCTGGAGACGTAGCCCACATTGGGTGAACTCCATAATCAAATTGTTGTGTCTTGACTTCATGCTTGTTTATGTTTTTTCCGCTTCATTTTTCGTGTGGTTTAATTTACCTGGTTAACATGCTCTATTATATGTAACTCTAAGTGCATCCTTGAAGTTAAGATATATGGATCAAGTTTGGTATCAAAGAAGGTCCTTTTGATGCAAGTTGCATGAGTGAATTCTAACTAGGAACAAGCTCCAAATAGGTGAGGGAAAACGTAAGTCCTTTGATGCCAAAGTACGATGTGCACCACAAAGACTAAACATGGTAGATGAGGAAGCTCGATGGAAAGAAGCGTGAAACTATGGCAAGGTTTTCTACAACATGGTAGAGAAAGTTGACAAGCTATTTGCAGAGTATGAGAAGACAATCAAGCTCAAAGAAAGAGTCAGATGACCATGCATCGGTAAATCATGGAGGTGGTGGAGGAGAGCCTCCTCCCTCTACATATTCTATTGACAGTTCTTGTTATTCTTCTTCTCATCACTCTAACAGGCATCATAGGAATACATCTAAAAAACCTTTTTTTAAACTAGACGTCAAATTTGATTTACCTATTATTAGTGGAGAATCTAATGCAGAAAAGTTGGATAACTGGATAAGACAGGTTGAAGTGTATTGTTGCATACAACAAATCAAAGAGGATGAAGTCAAGATCCAACTAGAATCCCTTCGATTGAGTGGCACCGCTCTTGTCTGGTGGGAAGGCAAGTTGCAGTAGGGTGGTAAGAATAGTCATAGACTTCTTTCATCTTGGTATGAGTTCATTTCTACTTTAAGGGGACAGTTTTACCCATTGGGATACAAATAGAAAGCCATGATGGAATGGAAACATTTGAAATGAAGTAAAGGTCAAAACATTCCGATTTTTACAGAGGAGTTTAGGAAACAAGCTATAGCATTGAACATTCCACTAGATACTCCTGAGATGTTGATGAAATATCTTGGCTCTTTGCATGGTTATTTGTGTCATTCATTATAATTGTTTGAACATAAAACTCTTGATGATTCCAGTGTGAAGGTTGTGCATCTTGAAAGTAGGGGGAAGCATAAACAAGTTGACCACCAACAACTAATAGAAGAGGAGCAAACACCTCTTGTACTCAATATGAGAAAGAAGGGCATGATGAGGAGAATTGCTAGAAGCTGCACCTAGAATTGAGACCTAAGAGGAACAATAGAAAAGAGAAGCATAAGATAGTTGCAACTATGCAAAAAGACCAAGAGTCTGAATTAGATGAGGATGAGAAGGTCACAACTGCAGGATTTGCAAGTGATGGACCAATTGACCTGGGGTCATATTCAGGTGATGAAATGAAGATTGCAGCTTTTTGGATTGCAACAGATGGACCCATTGACTTGGTTTTTGATTCGAGTGATGAGACAAATATTTCATCAGGTGTTTTACCAAAGATGAAAAGGGCACCAGATGCAAGATGTCTCCAATAACTAGATGAAATCAACCAAAGAATTCAAGTAGGGAATGTTGAACTAAGGAGACTCCTACAAGAAGCAGAGAAGGAGAAACAAAGGTTGCAACACCAGTTGCAAGCTAAGGAGGAGGCCTTGGAAAATTTGTAGAATAACCAACATGAGGTAAAACGTGATCCTTCAATTTCATGTACTTTTCATGATGATGATTTCCCTGCTTTTGAGAGAAATACTATAGGAATTGGATCAAAATTGTTGAACAAAATGTGGTATCAAGGAAAGGGCCTCAGAATGAATGGCCAAGGCATTGTGAACCCCATCAAAGTAGAGTGATTTCCTTATTATGTAGGACTTGGGTATGTTAGAAAGGAAGTTGGGGAATGCTCCAAAATAGCTAGTGACCAACCAACGACAAATGATGAGAGCACTTCATCACATTTCAATGATAGTGAGGGTTCCACAAACACTTATCAGAGGCACACTAGGGGTAATATCTCCAAGATGAACCGAAACGTTTGCAGGAGAAAGAATCATTGTGGTCACTACAACGATGTTGGACACCAGAGAGCCATGCATCAGATGCTCCATGCCCAAAAGGCATCGATAAAGAAGCCAACAGGAGAAAATTTTCAACAAACAAATCCACCAAATTCATGGTGGTCTTCTTTACTAAGTAAGAGATGGTTTTGCTAGATGTATTAGCTTGTCATGGCCACATTTTGTAAATCATGCATTGCAAATAAATGTAAAAATGATGATGTGTTTTCCATTGCTTACTAAAGCAATGATGATATTTTTGGCCTTTTATGAGTAGTTGGGGTATTGGTTTCTATTATGTAAAACATGACCAAAGAGTCTTTTATAAACTCTTGGCAACTATCGGGTTATATGAGTCATGTGTGGTTTTGTATGTGATTGCAAAGAATGTACCATATTTGCATGTAATATAGGTGTTGACAGTGTGGATTAATGAAGACTAGACAATGTTGGACGTGTTCATACTTTTGACAATACAAAATCTCTTTAAGTGGGGAGGAATGATCTGGGAGGATCAAGAAATACAAGTAGCCTTGAAAATAGCTCAAAAAAATAAAAGTTGTCATATGGAAGAGAAACCAAGACCAAATCGTAGTGCTCCCCACCTTGATTCCAATGATGTGAACAACACTCAAACCTGAGTTTGTATGGCTGAGATAGAGTTGGTCAAAGTGGACAAGTGATAGGCTTAAGGAGTCCAAAAATTGACGGGGATCCAGTGCACAGAATTTGTCTCCCAAGAATGGGTGAAATTTAGGATGCTTAATTTGTCTATGAACCTCTAAAATCAATAAAAATGAAAAAAGGTCGGTTGGTTTTAAAAAACCAAAAAACTATAATTCTGGGGGGCGGGATGCCACCCCCAACATCCTTGCTCCACTATTCAAATGTGGCATATTATATATATGGTATATAGTGTTTGGGTTGGGGCCATGTGTTATAGACCCCGCCCACCAAACAACACCTGAGTGTCGAGACCAGTGGGGCTCGAATCCAGCCGACCCACATGGCTGACCCCCATTAGGTGGTCCCAAGACTTCCACCCAAAGATGGATAGAAACAACACAATGGGCTATATAATATATATATAATATATATCCAACAGTTAAAATCCATCCAATGGTTAAAACAGATTTTGTGCCTATGTAATACAGTTTAAAACAAATTTCCATAGGTGGGGGGGTCAGCGGGGTTAGAACCCCCGACCTCCCCACGTTAACCTCTCCACCCTAACCAATGCGCCAAGGGGGCGCTTTGTAAAGTCCGCCACCCGACCTATATAAAAATACTTTCCAAGCGGTCGACTGAGGGGAGAACCAACAAACCAGTGGAGCGGACAGGCAAAACCCTAATCCTAGCAAAGGGGTGGAACGCTACCCATGGGAATCTTGGGGCTTAAAAAATATTCCTTGGAGTGAAAAAGGTGACATAGTTAGAATTTGACAAATTTATAGTCGTTTTGCATGTTTTGACACCAAGAATTCAATGGTGATGCCAGTTTCAATAGTTGGGTTCTCCATTTTCATGTCATCTTCTAGATTAGAGGTATAATGGTAATTTATGTAATGTTTCTTTCACTTGATATTTGATGCCACTTAATGAGAGAAGGCCTTCCCACTATTGAGCAGGGCTCAGAGATGTAGCCCACATTGGGTGAACTTCATATTAAAATTGTTGTGTCTTGATCTCATGCTTTTTTATGTTTTTTCTGCTTCATTTTTCATTTGGTTTAGTTTACCTAGTTAACATGCTCTGTTATATTTAACTCTATGTGCGTCCTTGAAGTTAAAAGATCTAGATCAGCATGGGAATCATAGAGGGGTAAGAGCCTACCCGCAAAAAAAAATGGTGGTTTCTTTATCAAGGTGGATATCAGTGACCACCCACCTAGCCATTGGCTTAAAGCACATTTCTTGATCTTGGTACTTTTTTCTATAGTGTTTCAAGTCTTGAACTTCTATGACTATTTTGAGTCCCTAAATGATGTTTTTTGACATGTAAATGGCCCAAGAAATGGACATAGGCATGCCTGGCCCTAGTTGGAATGTGTATTTCTCAACTACATCTTTCCAACAAACTATCAAGCACACCAAATGGATATTGTATGTAAAATTTATGTCCCTAGAAAGTTGATGTACCAATTAACCCCATTGAGGCCACAAACCTTGTAACAACCCTAGTGAAAGTTCCATGTTGTAAAAGTTAATAAAGGCAAAAATAATAACCACGGTTGATGGGACACTTATTTTACGCTAAATGTTGGGCAAGACATCATAGTGGGTGTTCATTTGGTTTATTATGGCTAAGGAATTTGGAAAAGGCAATGGCAAAGACTTTGGAAAGGAAAAATGGCATTTTTGGCACATTTATTTATGAAAGTAATGGAAATTAAGAGAAAAGGAAGGTGAAAGGTCACAAGTTTCATGTGAGGAGGAAAATGAAGGAAAATAAGGGAAAATGAAGAAAATAGAGGCCTAATTGATAAAAAGGATTCTGAGGATCAGTTGGCACCTTTTGTCAATTCAATTTTGTAGCTCTCTCATTATTATCTCTCTCTCTCTCACACACACACACTTGGACACTTAGAGTTTTCTTGGAGCACTTTGGCATTGGATCAAGAAAGGAAAAGAAGGAAAGAGGAAGGAAGGAGAAAGCAAGGAAGAGCAAGATCGAGCAGCTATAATAGGATTCTTTGTAGGTATCGATTTGCATGTGCGTTTTCCTTGATATATTTGGAAGGCATGGTATTGCATGTGGTTCTTTGTTGTTATGGCATGGTTTTTTCCAGGTGTGACAGTGTCTTCAACCTAGCCTTTCCATTTCTAGATAGCCATGGTGTGATGGGGCTCTCATGTTTTGGTTGAGATAGATTGCCAGATGGATTTGAAGCTGAGTGAGGTGGATGTCCGAAAGAAAGAACACATGGCCTAGTGATCCCTAAAGTAGACTATGGATTGTGGTAAATCCATTGGCCTAGCAACCCTGGAATTGGACTGTGGGTTTCAGTAAAGCCAAGTATTGTGTGCCTCGATGGGTCTAGGAATAGTCGTCCGGTTAATGGAAGGATATACAGTAAATATTAGAGGGTAGAGTCTCGATAAATCCTAGAGGGTAGAGTCTCAGTTTAGGGCCTAGTGATCACTGGATTGGACTGTGGATTGCGGTAAAGCCTAAGACACTAGGAGACAAGAAAATTCCTCACGTTGTACATGGGGAAAATCCAATGGCATCCATGCTTTTTTTGGCCTAGTGATATAGTGGAGATCATGGTAAATCTTGTTATCACATGTTTATGGTGTTGTCCTAGTGATCCGGTGTAGATTGCGGTAATCCCGATTTCTATTGATGAGGGTGAGATGGTTGAGCTTCAGGATGCCCTGGTTGGTTCTTTAGGTTTGATTCCCACATTCATTCTTGGAATATGGCATGGATGTGATTGGCTGAAGAGATATTTGGCTCAGCCAATATATGGTCGGGTGGAATGTGGTAGTCCCATCTCGAGTTGGTTTTTACATTCATTAATAAGAGGTTATTTCATTGGTATCTTATGTGTAAATGTATTGGTTTATATGTGTATTATAAGGCTGATGTATCCTTGATATTTATGTTTTTATTATGTTGGCTATAAGCATGTATTATGACAATGATGATATAATGCAACAATGCTTCTTAACGATTCTCAAATAAGTATGAGACCCCTATGCTCAAATATGTTGTTTAAACATGTAGATTACATATTTGTGACATGTATGACGAAATTCCTGTCATGGCTAGTAGGGGCCCAGTCAATTTCTTGTTCAGTAAATTGCATTTGTATCATTATTTAGTTGTTATCTTTTAGTTCTAAAAGCTTCATTGACTTATGGGTGGTGACCTGGGCTCTGGATCTAAAAATGTGGCACAAATGTCGAAGCCGTAGGCATAAGTCTGAGGAGAAAAGTCCCTAGACGCATGCATACCCATGATGTGGGAGCATCTAGAACCTCCCAAATGCACCATTGTCCATATCAAGGGAGTGGCCAAGGGTTTAAAGGTCTAAAAAATTAGTGGGACCCATGGGCTAGTTATCTAAGTGGTTAGGATGGCTCCTGGGAGTTTTGTTGCTGATGTGGAAGGTATGTATGGTGTGTTTCCATCGATTCTATATTTGTAAGGTGACTTAGGAGGTTGAATCCCATTATAGTGGCCTCTCGTTGCATATTTACCTTAGTTGGTTGATTACTTGGGTAGATGTGGGATGAGGGTGTTACAGAGTGGTATCAAAGCATGGTTAATCCATTAGATTGGATGGGCAGTGTGTGTTGGTCATGAATTCATATCGGTTTCACGTTTGTTAATCATCCTTGTGGTCTATTCTTGTTGCATATTCATGGTGTCGGTCATGGTTGTAGTGATGTCATCATGTGAAAGAGGATGTTGTTGTTGTAATGTGTGTCATCATGAGTGTATGATTGGTTACATGTTATTTATGATTGCGTATTATCAGTGTACATTGGTATGGTTTTTGTTGTCATGCATGAGGTCATGGTCTATGTAATTGATATGTTCATGCATTGATGACTAGACTCTAGCTAGAATGATGGTCATATGAATCATGATTATATGCTTATGTATTATATGTATATATGATGTCATGATTATGTTTGTACATTTATTATGTTGATTTGGTTGATCTTGCAGATGATATATCCTCCCTGAATTTTGCTAAGGTATGTGGGTTTATTGTGATTTGGTTTAGCTAATATAGTATGCTTTGCAGGAAGGAAATAAAAAATGACTAGCAAGATGGTATACTATAGAGAGTATCCCTATGAAGCAGATGAGTAGCATGGTGTTGGGCACTCTTTTGACTTAGTAGACACATTGAGAAGCTTGAAGGAAGAAATAAGGATTTGTAAGGTGAACAATGACAAAATCATGTAGGCACAAGAGAAATAAGTAGAGGTTAATGCAATACTCCTTCAAAGTTTGTCAGAATTGCAGCAATAGGGGCCACTTCAGATCAACCATGGGTAGGAGGACAAAACTAATGGGGAATATGGCAGTAAGTCTCATGATGGTCATAGGTCGGATATAGATGACACGGTTAGAGATGGCATACTACTGGATACTTCGGATATGAGAGGTGATGGATATAGTTATTATTCTAGTTATGGTACTGACAAGCATCATGTTCGTCATCGTTATCATCCTTACAGGAGGAGTGATAGGGGATACCCGCCAAATGAATTTAGGAAAGAATGGCCACCTACTTTTGATGGAGACTTGAAGAAACTAGAATATGTAAAGCCTTGGATACTTGGGATGAACAAGTTTTTTGAGTTGCCTGAGTACACAGAAAACATGAAATCCATAATTTATATCTTCAGTCTGAAAGGTAAAGTAGACATTTGGTGGGAAGATGTGAAGTAGGTCAGAGACATCAGGAAGAAGGAATTGAGTTTGCATGAGTCCAAGGGGATTTTCTAGAAGTATTACTTGTTAGAAAGGTACTACGGCGGTAAGGCCAAAGAATTATATGAGCTAAAGATGGGATCAATGACAGATGAAGAGTACACAACTAAGTTCTTGGAGCTATTTAGGTATGTAGCGTATCTTAAATCTGAGAAGGCTAAAGTTTAGCAATTTGTCAATGATTTTCCATTAGCATTTAGAGCTCAGATTGAGTATGATGAGCCTTGGTCATTTGAGGAGGTTATTGGAAAATTGAAACATTTCTATGAACAGTCAAAGCGTAAGACTGAATCTCAGCAAGGATGGAAAGGGAAGGATAAGGATAGAGGTAAGGGTAAATGGTAACTAAAAATAGCAAGGCCTCAAAATGCAGAAAATAAAGAAAATGTGACACTGCAAAAGAAGTTCAATGTAGTTAGACAGGGACATGGATCACAACAACAACACAAAGGTGATGGTACGGGATGGTTGGAGTGTTGGACATGCAGTAAGGAACACCTTAAGAGATATTGTCCACAGAATCAAGGTGGTGAGCCTCAGATCTATAGTGCACAGGAGGTGCATACTATTGGGGATGTGGGTTAGAGTGTTCCTCATATCTATTCATCACTAGGAAACATACAAGAATACTATTAGACATCTGTCATTGAGATAGACGACAAGCTTTATGACTAGGTTGTTTCTATTTTTATTGACCCCGGATCTACTTATAGTTATGTTAGTCCTGAGTTGGTGGATAAGTGTGGTTTGAATAAAGTGGTGCATGCAAAATCTTGGTTAGTGCAGTTGGCTATAGGTACAAAGAAAAGAGTTCATCATTGGGTAAGAGCTTGGGCATTTGAGTTGAATGGCATGTCTACATAAGTGAACTT
Organism: Pinus taeda; assembly: GCA_000404065.3. Classification (NCBI taxonomy): domain Eukaryota; kingdom Viridiplantae; phylum Streptophyta; class Pinopsida; order Pinales; family Pinaceae; genus Pinus; species Pinus taeda. Next base: position 177,474 of record APFE030744177.1, read on the forward strand.
GAATGTATTGTTGTTGGGATCATATACTATGATATTCGGTATCGAATGGCTATACCTTCATAGGACCAAGGTGTATTTTTATGACAAAGCCATTGAGTACTTGGATGATAATGGGGAACCAAGAGTTTTACAGGGAAAGAAGAAAGCCACATCAGTTAGGATGGAGACATCTATGCATGCCAAGCATAGTCACATGAAAGGGTGTGTGTTATTTTCAGTACATATATCTAGTGACAAAGGTAAGGGAGTTGAGGATGCAGATGTTCTAATAAAGTACCCAATTCTAAAGAAGTTTCAGGATGTGTTTCTCCTAGAGATTTCATAGTTTCCACCTCATAGGGAAGTATACTTTTCTATTGCGTTGGTGCCAAGGGCAGCTTCAGCATCAAAATCACCTTACAGGATGAGAACACCTAAGTTGGTAAAGTTAAAGTTGCAACTGAAAGAGGTGCTTGACAAATGATACATTAGGCCAACTGTAACACCTTGGGGTGCATAAGTATTGTTTGTAAAGAAGAAGGATGGTACTCTCAAATTGTGCATTGACTACAAGCCGTTAAACAAAGTGACCATCAAGAACATGTATTTTTTTTTAGGATTGATGATTTGTTTGATTAGCTGAAGGGATCAGCAGTGTTATCGAAGATTGATCTAAGATATGGATATCATCTGGTACACATTAAAGAGGAGGACATTTACAAGACAACTTTCTGGACCAGGTATGGGCATTATGAGTTTGTTGTAGTTCCATTTGGTTTGACTAATGCTCCAACTACCTTTATGTGCTTGATGAATAGTGTGTTGCACTGCTATTTGGAAAAGTTTGTTATTGTGTTCATTGATGACATATTGGTATATACTAAAATAGAGGAAGAGAATGTTGAGAATTTGGCAGCAATGTTGGTATTATTGAGAGAGCATCAATTGTATGCTAATCTCGGCAACTACAGTTTCTTTCAAACTAAGGTACATTACTTGGGACATGTTGTCTCCAAGGAGGGCATAACAATGGATCTAGAAAAGGTAATAGCTACTATGGAGTGCGAAACTCCAATAAATATAGATGAGGTGAGATCCTTCATGGGATTGGCAAGTTATTGCAAGAGGTTCATTAGTAACTTCTCATAGATTTCTTATCCTCTTACATCATTGCAAAGGAAAGGTAAGAAGTTTGAATGGACAAGGGAGTGTGAGGCCAGTTTTGAGTAGCTTAAGTAGTTGTTGATACATGCTCTAGTGTTAAATATCACATATCCAGACAAATAGTTTATAGTATGTACATATGCTTACAAGAGAGGACTTGGTGGATTCCTTATGCAGGATGGACGGGTGGTATGCTGTGAGTCACAAAAACTGAATGAGCACAAGTAGAACTACTTGAAACATGATCTTGAGTTGGCAACGATCATACATGCATTGAAGAAGTGGAGGCAATATAATCTTGGTAGTAGGTTTGTATTGATGAGTGATCACAGTGGTTTGTGGTATCTATTTAACCAACTGAATTTGAATGATAGACAGGCTCAGTGGTCGGCAATGATCAGTGAGTTCGACTTTGATATTAGGTATACCAAAGCTAAAGATAACACGGTTGTAGATTCTCTTAGTATGCAAATACAAGTGAATCATATAATAGCTATGAGCTCCTATGGGACAGACTTACGGGATAAGATCTTATAGGCAGGTTAACAGGATGATAAGTATATGGAGATTTTGCATAGGTTTCAACTGAGTACAGGTACATGTATAGTTAGTCGTAAAGGTACAGGTACAGATGTAGGTGCATAGGCTATGGACTATTGTCTCACAAAAAATAGATTGGTTAGATTTAGGGGCAGGATATATGTGCTAGATAACAAGTGAGCTCAAGAAGGTGATCTTGAGGGAGTTTCATGCGAAACCATATTTAGGTCACCTAGGCTATTAGAAGACCCTGACAATAGTGAAGAAATTCTATTATTGGCTGAATATGAATAACTATGTAGTAGAATTTATGGCTAGATGCTTGGATTTTCAGTAGGTGAAGGCAGAGTGTAGGCATCCAGCTGGACTGCTACAACCGATTGTGATTCCAGAATGGAAATGGGAGGTCATTTCGATGGATTTCATCATAGTTTTGCCGAGGAAAGTGAGACAACATGATTCCATCGTGGTAGTGGTGGACAAATTGAAAAAGGTAGCCCAATTCATTACAGTGAAGTCTACATTCTCAACAAGTGATGTAGCATAGGTCTTCATCAAGGACGTGGTCAAACTGCATGGAGTACCGAAGACGATTGTGTTAGAAAGGGATGTGAAGTTCACTTCCAAGTTTTGGAAGCGTTGTTTGTAGGATTAGGTACAAAGTTGGCCTTCAGTAAAACTTATCATCTATTGATAGATGGACACGCTAAGAGGGTTGACATGATATTGGAGGATGTGTTGAGGATGTACGTGATGAATCAGTAGCAAAAGTGGGAAGAGTATCTTCCACTGGTAGAGCTCGCTTGCAATAATGGGTATCAGGAATATTTGAGAATGATTTCGTTTGAGGCATTGAATGGACGGAGTTGTAATACTCTCATTAGTTGGAGTGTTCCACTTAATAGGGTGTTGATTGGAGTGTATGTGTAGGAAGACACAGAGTAGTAAATGTAGGTAATCAAGAAGAATTTGAAAGCAACACAGGATGGGTAGAAGAGCTATGCAGACTAGAATAGGTTTCTCAAAGAGTTTTAGGTTAGCGAACATGTGTACTCGCACATCAAACCAAAGAAGAGCTCCTTATGGATTGGATCATGTGCTAAGATGGCAACATGATTTTGCGGACATTTAAATATTCTTGAGAGAATCATACCAGTAGCCTATCGACTTGCGCTTCCTTCGATAGTAAAATTCCCTGATGTTTTCCATGTGTCATTTCTTAAGAAGTATGTTAAAGATGTTGATCATGTGATTGATTGTTTTGTATTGTAGATAGACCCAGATGGAGAATTATAGTCGAAGCCTTAGTGTATATTACAGATAATGGTGCTCATGCTCAGGAACCTGAAACCAAGCAATCGAGTAGGTTAAAGTGCAATGGAAGCACTTTGGTCCCGATGAAGCTACATGGGAGATGGAAGATCATATGTTGGCTATGTATCCTTCCTTATTCATTGGTTGAGCAGATTTATGTTTTGGTATATGTATTTGTTATATGTTTTTGGTACATGTTTTGGTGATGTTTGGTATATGTACATATGTATGTGGATGTAAATATCATCATGAGCTAAGTTATAAATCTCCAATAAGCAGTATGGGTGTCATGTCATTATAGTTTACATTTTGGTTTTCTTTTTAGCAAGTTGACCATTGTAAACACTGTATCGAGCTATATTATAAAGATCTATGGGTAGTATGCTTTATTTTCAGTGGTTTTACTGATGTATAGTTGTGGTTGAACACTGAGGACGAATTCCCCCAAAGGGGAGGGTTCTGTAACAACCCTAGTGAAAATTCCATGTAATAAAAGTTAATAAAGGAAAAATAATAACCACGGTTGATGGGACACTTTTTCCAAGCTGAATGTTAGGCAAGACATCCTGGTGGGTGTTCATTTGGTTTATTATGGCTAAGGAAATTGGCAAAGGCAATGGAAAAGGCTTTGGAAAGGAAAATGGAATTTTTGGGAGATTTATTTATGAAAATAATGGAAATTAAGAAAAAATGAAGGTGAAAGGTCACAGGTTTCATGTGAGGAGGAAAATGAAGGAAAATAATGGAAAATGAAGAAAATAGAGGCCTAATTAATAAAAATGCTTCTGAGGATTAGTTGGTACTTTTTGTCAGTTCATTTTTGGAGCTCTCTCACTATTGTCTCTCTCTCTCTCTCTCTCTCTCACTCTTGGACACTTAGAATTTTCTTGGAGCACTTTGGCAATGGATCAAGAAAGGCAAAGAATATAAGAGAAAGGAAGTAGAAAGCAAGGAAGAGCATGATCAAGAAGCTACAACAGGATTCTTTGCAGGTATCAATTTGCATGTGTGTTTTCCTTTCTAGATTTGACATGCATGGTATTGCATGTGGTTCTTTACTATTATGGAATGAGTTTCCCTAGGGGTGATAGTGACTTCAACCTAGCCTTGCCATTTTCGAATAACCATGGTGTGATGAGGTTCTCATGTTTTGGTTGAGCTATATTTTCATACGGATTCGAAGCTAAGTGAGGTGGATCTTCGAAAGAAAGAACACATGGCCTAGTGATCCCTAAACCATATTGTGGATTGCGTTCAATTCATTGGCCTAGTAACCCTTGAGCCAGACTGTGGGTTGTGGTAGGCCTAAGAATCCTCAACCGGTTAATGACAAGATATGTGGTAAATCCTAGAGGTGGTTGTCCTTCATTAGGCCTAGGACTCTGATGCAAGAGCATTCAGCACAGCAATTTCATTATATTCTAGTTAACTTAGGGGGTCTTGTATTTTCAAGGAAGTTGGATTCCTATGTATGTAATTATTAATGTTTTGATTGATTAGAATAGGAACTAATTAGATATTGTGACGATATTTGTAAATTCTCTCGAATGTAGGAGAACATTAGTGATGATGAGTGATGACGAGAGAGTTGGAAATCAATCATAAGTCTTAGCTTAGAAAGTGGTGTCATGATTCGTGGAACTAGAGAGGATTCCTAGGGATTCCTGGAGTTAAAAGTGGATTTAGAGGATATTTAGGATTTAGTTCAATAGAATTTTCTCGCATGCTCTCGATTTGATATCGTTTGTGTAAGTATTTACGTGAGATTGCGCAATAATCGTTGGATCAAGCGGGATTGATAAACGGTGGAGATCAACCAAGCTTGTTGTCGATTGGGTGGAGCAGATCAATGGTAGAGATCGTCCAGGTTAGTAGATGATCAGGTGACGCGATAACCATGGGATCGAGGAATAAGATTGACGACGAAGATTTAACGTGCTAAGGAGAGCATCAATGTATGTGCAAATGTTTGAAGAATGGAGGAATGGTAAGGTTTAAGCGTGGGTTTGAAATATTTCTATTATATGGACATTACAATAGAAATAATCGGGATTAGTGTATTTCGGGTTAAGTTAAGGATTAACCAAATATTATGAAGGGTTGTGTAAGGTTCTGCTTAAAGTTTTATCAAAGGTTTATACTTGGATAGTTAAGTCAAATGTTTCTGCATAGAGTTTATTTAAGAAGCCTTGAACCTTAATTAAAGAGAATTTCCCCTAAGTATGGAATATTTGGAATTCCTAGGGCATACATCGTGTGACATGCAATTTATTTGCATACTATGGGTATATAAGGTTTAGGCTGCATCATTATGGTATTTGCGGCTTAGGCTACCATCATTTGGTATCAGAGCAGAACAAGGAAATTTTGTGTGTAAGAATTCTTTGAGAAAACTTAGAACAAAGTTATGTTTTGAAGGTATGTATACAGGCAAGAGTAGATCAAATTTTAAATCTGACAAACAGTAGGTACATAGAAATAAAGTGTAACAAAATTTGCAAATGCAAAGAAACAAAGAACAATCCATTCAAAGTGTAGCTAAATGGTAGAACAAGATCATGCAGAGGTCTTGAAGGTAGCGGCATAAGAAGGTGAGAATATTGCAGCAACCTAGAGCAAGGAGTGCTCAATTGGTTCTAGAAGAGAGAACCAGAGAGATGTCAAAAGGCTGAGCTCAGAGGAGGAAGATTAGTGAGGCATGTGTAGCAAGAAGGACACTTGTTACTGCAAAGGTTTTGTTTCAGCTCACGGGAATATCATAAAGGCAATCCCACAGAGGATGTGGGTAGAATTGCTAATGGATGAAGAAAGTTGGTAAGAGTTTCTGAATGAAAGAAGAATGTGGAAGAACCTTGAAGAATTCCAACAAAGGTTGGATAAAGAGGGCAGTAGTGTTCTTGAAAGGTGCAGATGAGTTGAAGCCTAGAAGGAGTAGAGAGAAGTGCTCAAATAGGTTCCAGAGAATAGAGAACCAAGTGCTTGCCAAAAGACCAAGTACAAAGGAAAGCTTGGTGAGGTAAGTGGCAATAGGGAGGACTTGTTGTTGCAGAGGCTTTAATGCAGCTCATAGTAAGTGAGTGAGGAACTCATGAAGATAGAGAAGAAGATGACTATTGATAGTCATAACAGAGGTAACAGAGGTTCTGAGGAATACCACAGTAGAAGAAAAGTGAAGAAGGAGGATGCCAAGGAAAATGGCAAGAGGATGAGTCAAGAGGAGCATGACAACGACATTGCAGAGTTAAAAGAACAAATCAATGTATTAAGGATGATACTAAAGGAAAACCAAAGACAAGGTTGGGTATTGAGGAAAAAGGTAGTGAAATGGTCTAAGTTACAAAGAAGGCTACAACAGAAGCAATTGAAGTGGCTGGTGGAAAAACTCAGAGAAACTGAGTTCGAAATGGAAGTTTCCATTTGTGAAGAAGAGAAGGGTAAAGTTCTGGGTAAAGATGAAGACTGGAGATCTATGGAAGATCTTATGAATTATTATGAGAATTCAAGACAGCAAGGAGATATGATGACTGAAGCATCAAGTGAGACCACAAGGTCTTATGTTTTTAAAACTGATAGTTTGTGTATGATTGCAGGTATTGCAGGAGAAAAGAAACCTTTTGAAGATGTCTTCAGGATGGATGAAGATCTTGAAGTAAAAGGTGACAAAGAATATTTCTTAGAAGAGGAAGAATTTGACTAGTTACAATAGAAAGAGTCTATGAATGAGTTACTTAATGAGAGAAGGCAAACATTTAAAGTTGTCATAGAGATGGAAGATCGGGATCTTATTCTGATGAAGAATGAAGGAATATTGTCTCAAAGAGGTAATCTAATGAATTTTATTAATGTTATTGATGAAGAACAAATGCAGGAGAATATTAATGTAGTTGATGGGGCAAGGATAGCTCTTGAAGAAGGTTTACAAAGAGACAGCAAGGCAAAGTGTATTGAAGAATAAGGGAGGCAGATTTGTCTCAAGACAAAGAAAAGACAATCACAGAATTGAAGAAAGAAGAAGACTATGCAAAAGATTTAGCAAAGGGAGAAAGGACATCTGATGATTGGTCAATAACAAAGGAAGGTATGGAAAATTGTGTGAAATTTCCAAATTCTACTCCAATTGAAATTATTGAGTTATATAGAAAATTAGACTTGCAAAGAAGGAAGTTGGAAAAGCAGAGGATGTATGCTCAGGATAAATTGCTAAAAAAGGAAAACAAAGAAATTGTCATGAATGGCAATCATAAGGAAAATATAATGGTAATGAAAGTTCAGCAAATTGACATTACAGAAGGAGGAGTTCATTATTGTGAACCAGAGCAGAGAGATATCATTGAAACAGATGATATGAAGGAGAGTTTAAATCAACATACTAATGTGTTGACAAAGGAATTGAAGGAAAACTTAGAGCAACATACTGAGATGTTGCTAGAGAAGGAAAAGGTAATGAGGCCTTATATTTTTAATTCTAATAATTGTTTTATTATTACAGGATTTGATGAAAATGAGATAGACATGTTTCAAATTGAAGAGTCAGTTTTAGAACTGAAGAAGATTGGAAGTTGCCAGGACAAACATGCTAATGAGGAAAAAGAAAAGCATGAAGATACCATGTTTGAAGAAGTTAAACTGATTATCAAAATCAATCAAGAAAGTGAAGTACAATTACTGAGGGTTGTCAAAGAAGAGGAAAGAGAATATGATGGAATTGAAGAACAACATAATGATGTATTTGAGGAGAATCAAGTACAAAGGAAATTGGAGGACAATTTACTTTTTGAAAGTAAATTTATAGATATTGAACAGAGGTTGTTTGGAAATCAACAAGAGGGTAAGGATGAAAGGGCGACAGTAAGAATCCAACAACTTCAAAGAGAAGACAACGAACAGCAGTTTGAAAATGAGTGGACAGAGTACAACAATAAATGGCAAAGTAATTATCTGTCAAAAGATAAATTGGGCATAGAGATTGAAAGAATAATAAGGTTGATGATGAAGGTGCCTCAGAAGAAAACAATAGCAGGAAGGTCAAGCAGTAGAAAAAGAAAGACAACAGCGGACTATGAAAGCATAGCTAGTGGGGCAAAACAACGTAAAGTGTGAAAACCTAGAGAACAACAACAAACAATAGCAGAAACCAAAGACAAATTATAGAACAAAGTATGGGATCCAGGAAGACAAAGGTCGGAAGCACATGATCAGGAGATTATGATTATTTTAACCTTGGGAGTCTGATGCAAGAGCATTCAGCTTGGCAATTTCATTATATTCTAGTTAACTTAGGGGGTCTTGTGTTTTCAAGGAAGTTGGATTCCTATGTATGTAATTATTAATGTTTTGAGTGATTAGAATAGGAATTAATTAGATATTGTGAGGATATTTGTAAATTCTCTCGAATGTAGGAGAACATGAGTGATGATGAGTGATGACGAGACAGTTGGAAATCAATCATAAGTCTTAGACTAGAAAGTGGTGTCATGATTCGTGGAACTAGAGAGGATTCTTAGGGATTACTAGAGTTAAAAGTGGACTTAGAGGATATTCGGGATTTATTTCAGCAGATTAAGGATCTGAACTAGAATTGGTTAAACAAAACCTTTTGTATAAATGTAAGCCTAAAATGCATAGTAGTAAGGTAGAGAGAAGTTAGTCAATCAGAGTCAGTCAATTAGTCAATTAAGCATACAAGCAAGGAAAGGAAAGGCCACTGATATTGAAAATCAAGCCGAGGAAGAAATTCCTATGTAAATGGTTGTTTATTAATACAGATAACTCAATTTTGAGTTTGTGTGATGTGTATTTGAATTATAAGTTGTGTGTGAACTTGAGTAATTCTGTGTAATGTAGGTTGCAGGTGTGCAGAATCAGAGAAGAAGTGCAAAGAGGAGCGTTATGGTTTTACACACAGACAATATTGGAGAAAGCCTTTAATGTTACAGTGAAGGTGAAGGAAGCATAAAGGCGCAAGTGGAGATCAAGATCAGAACAAGTGAAGATCGTGAGGTGAAGACAAATACACAGGCAGAAAGTTGAATGGGCAATTACATAGTAAGAGCCAAAATAATATATCAACGCACAGGAACTGTTAGATCAATCAGATCAATGAATGAGATCAAGGGAGATAGACGACTAAAATTAAGTCACGCAAATGAAGTCAAGATGATGAATGGTGGAGATTAAGCGATAACCCTTTATTAAGTGAGTTTCTTTAAGTTTCGTATTGAGAACGTGGGTGGTATTCGCAAGGGGTAAGTAGTTTCTCGCACACCCTAAAGGTGGTAAGTGATATTTAAAAATTTCATGCGATTACCTTTAGCGGCTGACACGTAGCAAATGATGGAGAGAGAAAACCACTTTTCTCGCATGCTCTCGATTTGATATCGCTCGTGCAAGTATCTGCGCAATATTGCGCGATAACCGTTGGATCAAGCGAGATTGATCTGGTGGAGATCAACCAAGCTTGTTGGTGATAGGGTGACATGACATCTGTTCGATTGGGTGAAGTAGATAAATGGTAGAGATCGTCCAGGTTAGGTGATGATCGGGTGACGCGATAACCGTCGAATCGAGGAATGAGATCAACGGTGGAGATTTAATGTGCTAAGGAGAGCATCGATGTATGTGCAAAGGTTAGAAGAATGGCAGAAAGGTAAGGTTTAAGTGTGGGTTTGAAATATTTCTATTATATGGAAATTATAATAGAGATAAGTGGGATTAGTGTATTTCGGGTTAAGTTAATAATTAACCAAAGATTATGAAGGGTTCCGTATGGTTCCACTTAAAGGTTTATCAAAGGTTTAGACTTGGATAGTTAAGTCAAACGTTTCCGCATAGAGTTTATTTAAAAAGCCTTGAACCTTAATTAAAGAGAATTTTCCCTAAGTATGGAATATTTGAAATTCTTGGGGCACACATAGTGTGACATGCAATTTATTTGCATACTGTGGGTATATGCGGTTTAGGTTGCATTATTATGGTATTTGTGGCTTAGGCTGGCATCAGAATCCTTGCTGGTGAGTGGAAGGATATATGGTAAAACTTAAAGGGTGGAGTCTTGTTTTAGGGCCTAATGATCCTGGATTAGACTGTGGACTGCAATAAAGCCTGAGAGACTAGGAGACAGGAAAATTCCTCATGGTGTAGGTGAAGAAAATCTAATGGAATCCATGCTTGTTTTGGCCTAGTGATCCGGTGGAGATCATGGTAAAGCCGGTTATTACATGTTTATTGTGGTGGCGTAGTGATGTTGTGTGGATTGCGGTAAAGCCTAGTTTCTATTGAGGAGGGTGAGGTGGTTTAGCCTCGGGGTGCACTGGTTGGTTCTTTTGGTTTGAGTCCCACATTCATGCTTTGAATATGGAATAGGGGTGATTGGTTGAAGAGATATTTGGCTTAACCAATATATGGTTAGGTGGAACGTGGTAGTCCCATACTGTGTTGGCTTTTGAATTCATTAATAAAAGGTTTTTTTCCTTGTTATCTTATGTGTAAATGTACTAGTTTATATGTGTATTCTATGGCTGATGTATCCTTGATATTTCTATTGTTATTATGCTAGCTATAAGCATGTATTATGAAAGTGATGATGTATCGCTCTCCTCATGTTTTGATTTGTAAATGAATGAATAAAGTATCTATGAGCTAATATATTATAATGCAACTAATGATATAAGGGAACGATGCTTCTTAGCGATTCTCAGATAATAATGAGACCCCTATGCTTAGATATGTTGTTTAAACTTGTAGATTACATATTTGTGACATTTTTGACAAAATTCCTTTCATGGCAAGTAGGCATCCAGTCAAGTCCTTGTTCAAGAAATTGCATTTGTATCATTATTTTGTTGTTATCTTTCAATTCTGAAAGTGTCATTGAGTTTTGCACGGTGACCTCGGCTCTGGGCCTGAAAAGTGGCACAAATCTTGGAGTCGCAAGAATAGGTCTGAGGAGAAAAGTTCCTAGACGCATGCATACCCATGCTATGAGAGTGTTTGGAACCTCCCAGATGCACCCTTGTCCATAGCAAGGGAGCGTCTCTGGGTTTAATTTTCTAAAAACTTAGTGGAACTCAGGGGCTGGTTACCTGAGTGGTTGTGATGGCTCTCTGGAGTTCTATCGCTGATGTGGAAGGTCTGTGTGGTGTGTTTCCTTCGATTCCACTTTCTTAAGATGACTTAAAAGGATGAACCCCATTGTAGTGGCCTCTCATCACATATTTACCCTGGTTGGCTAGTTACTTGGGTAGATGTGGGATGAGGGTGTTACAAACCTTTTGGTGTTTCATCTCCTAGGGATAGGCTTTTGGATGTTTAGGGTTTCCTCATTTCTACTTTATGTTAAAAATGGCCTTTTAGCCTCATTGTAATGTGCTCTAGCGAATGTGTATAGTTGTCACATCTCTTCTCAGTGATAAGTTACCATTATTCAAGCAAGTTTATTTAATTTCACATTATTTATGGTTTCAACACATTCCATTTATTAATATAATTCAAGTTTTCTTGTATCTATGTGTTTTTGTGATAAATCTGTATTTATTTCCATTCCATTGATAAATATGGATTAATGGTATTAGAGGAGTATGCTCCTTATCTAATTTTGTGTGAACGTCCCCAACAAAGTTAGGGTACAAGGACTTGGGACATGAGCTACTTGATCCTCTGAAATAACATCCTTTCTGACCTCAATGATCTCCCATGGCAGAAGAGAAGAAATAATAGGGAGTAGGAGATCTTATTAAACTATTGCTTGAGGAAGCCCTTTCACTATAAAGAAATGAGACAATGCATAAGTTTACCCAGATTCTTCGATGGATGTGAAAAACCAATGCTTCTTCATTAAGTAGCCACTTTGGATGTGCCATCCCCTTCAATCTACAAGTTAGTTTTTATATTCCTATATTTGAAGGCTAGATAGATGTGGATGATTTAGATAAATGGTTAAATCTACTATAAGGTATTTTATTGTCTACAAAATTTCTGATAAATAAAAGCTTATTGTGAGAGAAAAGTTTAGAGGAATCCATAATGTTAATGGTCATACCCTCTTGGGTCCCTTTCATGGATGCTATTAAGGAACAATATCAACCTGCTGGAAGCTACAATGACTAGTACATTAGATGGACCACATTGTGATAGGAGAGGGACAAAACAATGCCAGAGTTCACAAATATCTTCCACACCATATGCATCAAGTTGGGTATCAAAGACTATGAGCAACATCTAGTGCTCAAGTACCATGGTGGTCTACACAGATACAAATATAAATGGAGTTTCTAGGCATGTCCTCATTGGGCAAGATGTATCGATATGCTATCAAAATTGAGCATAAATTTAAACAAAAAATCAAGAGTTTGTATTTGTGAATTTCTCACAACAGAAGCAGGGTAAAGGAAACATAATCAACAGATGTAGTACCCCTAGTTTTTTTCTTTGAAGGAATGACTATTTTTATACTTTTGAATTATTGAGAACTTAATGGCTATGGAAGGCAAGATTGAATTATTTGATTATATAATTAAATTTCATGTTATTAAATTAATAAATGAGATTGCTTGGGAATTTTCTAGAAATAGCACTTGAGTATGAGATATTTATTTTCAATATATAAAAACCTACTAGTGGTTAAATCCACATGGTGGACCTTCCAAATTCTCCATCCCAAAAAAAATCTCCCAAAAATCCTGAGGAAAAATATTACGACAAGGGAAACATCATAATGGGAGAGAAAGGTTATCCTCTGTGGAAATATTAACTTAGCTGGAGAGAAATGCTAAGTTGGGTAAAGATATGCCAAATCACATTGAGAGAGAAATATATGATTTTCAAGGTAAAACCTTCAGATAGGCTTAGCTGGAGAGAAATGCTAAAAAGGTGGGTAGACCTTAAAACACGACGCTACTAAAAATATGTTGGGAAGAGAATTAATAAATACTACTGAGTGGAATCACTTGGACAACATTTGGTTTTTTATATTCAAGGTAAGAAGGTTTCAACTTGGGGGGAATTGTTGGAGATAGTTCATTGTTAGGTGGAACATGCTCCATTCCTTAATATTCCCCAACAATTAGTTACAGTTAGACATATTTTTGTTTGTGTTAGCCTCCTGCTGCAGCAGGTTACTCATCTTTCATGATTGACATTTTTACATGCCAAATATGTCATAATTTTCATGCTACAATTTTCCATATTTACTACAGAAAGCCAAAGAAGGATGCCATGAGAATGTGCCAGTTCAAGTGCCACTGTTGTGTTCCAATTTTGATGCACTATTCCATTTTTGAAGAATTTTCGGCTAAAGGGAGATCCAAATAGTTTAATCTTGGTCTCCCTAGGTTTCAATTTACTGTTTTAGAATATAGGGAATGAATATCTATCCAAACAGCTTAATCTTGGCAGATTCTTAGACAGGTAGAGAAGCAAGGGTGCTCAACAGCTTAATCTGAACCCCTAGATGAAATAAGTGTAGATGTAGATAGGAGGACAGAAAAAGAAAAAGTTGAAAAGTTGGGTCTGCAAGTCTAAGTGCACCCAAACCAAAAAGAAGAAAGAATGCTAGGTAAGTAGGCTGGGTAGATAGTTTTGAGGTTGCAGAATGTTGGTTTGTGATCAATTTCATGTTTTCAAGTGTCATATCTCTTCAAGTCACAATTATCAGGCAGTTGTCATTCGAAACATTCAAGCGAGGCATGACTAACTTCCCCCTTCTTCCTTATTCCCCAAAACACTCACTAATTTCACTGAAGAGATCAAGACCTGTTTGATGCCTCTTAGTTTCATCATTTTACATATCATTCACCCTGGTAAAGATCTGCTTTGCCCAAGGAATATTCATACTCCCTTTATGAATCATTGTTTCCCTAATAGCCTAAGATTCGCACACTTAGTGCTTTCTCATCATGGTCATCTTAACTACTAACTTTACTATATAGCTCCCTATCTATCTCCCCATCCCCTATTAAAACTATGTTAAAAAACTCCCCTATATATTTACCCCTTCCCCCCTGGTTGAAAAATAACCATAAGTACACTTGGGAATTGCTAAGTTTGCCTGAAACATAGCAAGAACCCCTATTTTGCCCCTTTAAAACCATCTTCCAATGCAATGGACTCCTTCCAAAGCATGAAATTCCTTTTTTTTCCGGACCCCTTCCGAGGCCTCAAATACTCTTCAAAAGCATATGTACCCTTCTTCCGATCGCAACAACCCTTGCCGGCTGCCTTAACATTCTTCCGATCCCTTTGGGCCCCCTCCAACGCGATGTCGCAGTCGGAGGTCTCAAAGCTAATGTTGCTCATTTTTGTCCTCCCCGATGGATGCTCCACCGATACCATTTCGCAAATCAGCATATCGCAATACTATATGCCACATATATATGCCCCTTCCCCTTTTCGTCGATGCGATATCACAAGTCGGCAATCGATGGTCACAAGAGTCATGTTCCCAAAATGCATGCTGCTTCCTCTTGCTCCGATGTGACATTTCCATCACATCAAAAGAGCATATCGCATCCCAAATGCTTCCTCGCCGCATGCCTCCATTCATTCATATATTTCGTTTAAAACATAATTTATCATTAAGACATGTTTCACTGCAAATTCATCGCAGATCGCAGCATTTCAGTTACCGCTATCACATCGCAAAAACATATCAGGCACTGCAACATCCAACACCCTGCCACGTCACCCCGCTGATGTCATCCGTCGTACCAGGACCCATCGCTAATGTCATGCTGACGTCATCCGCCAAAGAAAGGCGCGCAAGCACGAAAACGCATCTTAGGAGGCCCGGATTCAAATTCTGAGGTAGTTTTCAATGCGCGATTCGCGCTTAGCGCTAATCCCGCATCGCTACGAGAAATGGGCCAAATTGGGGAATCTTTGGGGAATATTTTGATTCCTCAACCGTTTTTGCGCCGAAAATGGCAGAAAAGGCCCGATTTAATGGTTTTCAGCATATCAACATGAAGAGAGAGGCCTGATTTAGGCATCAAAGAGTATCAGAGCAGATGTGAAGACAAAATTCATGCCAGAGAAGATCAGTGTTGCGGAAAAGTGTATCAATGAAGATTTTCTCAGGGCTCGAAGCGAATAAAACATTAAAAGAAATCCTTAAAAGTCAAGAAGCAGTTAAGGAACCATTCAAAGCTCATCATCACAGTGACTGCACATCAAACTCACATAAGATCAGTGGACCAAAGCTCAAAGCTCAGTTATTGCAAAAGCACTGCACCAAGTCACAGAGGACACTACATTACGCTTTTTGATCCAGTTGCTTCTGGCACAGCTCAATAGATATTTTATTTGCATTTAATTTCAGCACAAGTTTAGTTTTAAAAAACTTTTTCACGCAGACCTATTTAGGTCGGTTGTAATAAATACTTCTGGATATTTTACCTATAAAGACAGCCCTGAACAATGTGAAGAGGGTTGGTTTTTGTTGGTTGGATGTTTTGCTTAAGCAGAGACTCGCACTGCATATCTGATAATTTCTATAATCAAAGACTGCTTACAAACTTGGAGAATGAATTGTTTACTGTATGTAATGGTTGAAGAGTGACTGTGGAATTCTTGTGCTGGTACATGACCCAATAAGTGCTTCTTACCTCTGTTTTCCATTCATAAATCATTGTCTAAATAGTAGAAAGAAAGATTAGCTTAGAATTTGTTTAATTGCACTCTATGCTCAATTTTTGTTGTTTCTTTATGTTTTTCATCTATTTTAGGCATAAATATGAATTCCACCTGGCTCATACTTTCCCTAATTCACCATGTATGACAGTTATCCAGGGATTCTTAACTGCCCCTAGATAGATCTCATTTTCCTTCCCTCTGTTAAGTTGATTGAGAGATTCTTAATTGCCTCTCATTCCTTACATTTCACTCCATCTCTTTAGCTTGAAGGTTGTTTCATGTGCAGCCACCTTGCTCCTCGCTCCTCTTATGATCAAGAACGCATACCTGCGGTCCTACTCCTTGACTCCATGCCCAATAGTTTGAAACTTATCACCCTATGCATGCCTCTCTACTTGAAAGCATCTTCCTTCCATTCAAACACCATCCAAACATAAACAAAACCCATTGAACCCAATAACTAGCCTAAAATCATCATCAACAAAGCTACATCATCAAGAGAGAGCCCTCTCTGATTGCAGGTGGGCTAGAACCTGCAATCCAAAGATTGGTTTGTGGTTACCTCGGCCGTATCCCTTCAGGAGCTTAGGGACAACCTAAGTGATAACATAATGGTGACTCGACTGGGGAACTTCCTCAGATAATCTCACAAAACCAGTCCGAAGCTCCGTAGATGAAGAAACTAACCTTTAAAAGTTTCTGTTTAACCTATATTGTTAGAAAATTTCCCAAAAAACAAGCTAGAAGCTGGCTCCCAAAAAACATTCAAGTTACACAAGATCAAACCTAGATCTAGAGCCCCCAGCTGTTTTTGTAAACCCTAATATAATTCCTAAGATCCTTAGAAAGCAAGAGCAACAAGAAGGTTTGACTGCTTCCAGTCGTGAAATAGTTCAGAATAGCCATTTTGCGACCCCTGTCAAAGTTCTGTTTCGTTCAAACCCTACTTCCCCTTGTTCATCATCCACTTCTACAAACCCTATTTCCACACCTCTATTCACTACGCATATCACCACTACTACTCCGATTATCCCAGTTACTCCAGTTGTTCCACTTATCCCTATTGTTCCACTTATCCCTGTTAATATGGCTAATAGATATGCACCTTTACAGCTGCCTGAAATCCCGGGGCTATGCCTCAGGATTACCAGACTAAAATTACTTATTTTGATGGCACAAATGCCTGCACGGCCCTTCATCACAAAAAGAAAATGCAGGACTACTTTGAGAGTTATGAGATTGATGATCATAGTGTGAGAATGAAAATTTTTGTTCAAAGTTTAACAGGCGACCTTAGGACTTGGTTTAGAGCACTCCCAGCCAATTCCATAGGAGACCCAGAAGCCTTATATCAGTCGTTTATCAATAGATGGGAGAAAAAGAAAGACCCCTTGCACATATTATCTGAGTATGACACTATCAAAAGAGGCCCTCAGGAGACTGTTTTGGACTACTGTGCAAGGTTCAATAATGTTTATAATGCAATACCACAGAACCTAAGACCCCCACCTGATCTGGCTTTATACAAATTCCCTGATGGTTTTGATGTTGAAATGGATTATCAGTGAAGGGAAAGAGCCCCTCAAAGTCTTTCAGAAATGCAAAATGTTGCAGTTAGTGTGGAGGCGAACCTAATTCCCAAAAGAAACAGAGCTAGAACCGAGAGAAGAACTACCTTTAAGGAAGAACCCTCAGCCTTAGACCATAAACTAGATGCTATTATTAGTGGCAGGCATAGGCTGGGAGATAGAGTGGAAAGTGTTGAGAGGAAATCATCATGGGAAGGACAACAGCCCAACACCATGAGGAACCCAAACTTTACAAAAAATCAAAACACAAATGCTGGAGGCCTCCTTTCCAAGAAAACTACGCAGAGGCATCCACTTCTAGTGAGCCCATAGAAGAGACTCACATGAACTTGGTAGATTCGAAAAATGAGCAGCAAATCTTTCTCACTCAAGAAGACCAAGACTACCCTGATATAAAACAATTTCAGACCAAGACGGGAGAGTCTTTTGATTTTAAACAAGGCTATGATTCTGCTGTGTATGAGGTCCACAAACAATACAAGCTGAGAATAAGAACCATTGATATCCCTACACCTAGCATAACAAAGGACAGTAAACAGCCCAACAAGGTTAAAGGCAAGGTTGTCATAATAGAACCAGCTGATATAACTATCCCAAGCTCACATCAAGTGACTGTAGAGGAAATAACAGACATACAGCCTCCTATTGATCAACCTCTCCCCCTTCTTCCTCGAAAGAAAATTTGAACAACAATCCCAAAAATCTTCCCAAAACAGAAAAACCACAAACTGTCATTCACCATAACGCAGACACTCAAAAGGAAAACACAGAAAGTATTCTTGAAAAGGAGAAATCTGATGCTGCTAATGCAAAGATTCTATTGGAAAAACCATTTAATTTAGAAGCAGAGATTGGAAAACTTAAGATATCTATCCCCCTCTCAGAACTTGCTAAACATGATGTGTATAGGCAACAAATTCAAAGGTCACTTCAACTACCAGAGGTCAAGGATGATGTAAATGTTTTAGATGATACCCTTGAGCTACTTTTTGGTCCAGAAGTTAATGGAAAATCAACATATGGATCTATCCCACCATTTTATGTCAGTTTGCACGTACATGACAAAATCTTGCATAATGCTATGTTTGACTCAGGTGCCTCACACAATCTTATGCCCAAAATTGTAATGGAAAAGCTGAACCTTGATGTCACTAGACCCTACAAAGATCTATACTCCTTTGACTCAAGTCAGGTCAAGTGTTTAGGCTTAATCAAAGACCTTTGTGTATCTTTAGTCCAATTTCCCAACAAGACAATCCTAATGGACGTTGTAGTTGTTGACATACCAGCAAAATATGGCATGCTCCTATCAAGATCATGGGAAGCAAAACTCCAAGGATCCCTCCAACCCGACCTCTCTTATGCCACTATTTCTATCTTTGGGCAACCAAAGAGGTTGTACAGGGAAACACTGATGAAGTATGTGGTGAGTAGTGAGGAGAAGCCCCAAAATTTTCCAATTTATTCAATCCATTTTGATATGGATTCATTTATCCTTTTTAATGATGACACCAATCCTCCAACTAATGAGAAGCCTCTAGCTTTAGAGCTAGAAACATGCATCAATGAGGAATCGGTTGCCCATACCCCTGAAATTGTTACAATAATCAAAGCAACCAACAAACGAGAAGAACCTCCCCAAATAGAGATTTTAAATCTGCCCAATCCTAAATTGGCCGAAACTCTTAATACAAACAACAAGCAAGAAATTACATGGTATTTAGAGTTTGATGGTTCTGTCAACAAGTTAGGAGCAGGGGCAGGTGTATGGATTCACAATACACATAGCAACCATGCAGAGGGCCATGCCTACAGACTAAATTTCAGATGTACCAACAACATGGCAGAGTATGAAGCTCTCCTCTTAGGCCTAAAATTGCTCAAAGTTCTAGGAGCTAGAAAAGTGTCCATTCTAGGTGACTCCGATCTAATCATACAACAAATGAAAGGCAACTTTGTTACCAATGACAATAGAATGAGGGCCTATAGGACTGCTGCAACAGAAGTACTTAATACCTTCATTGAATCCGAGCTTGCCAAGATTTCAAGAAACCATAACATACATGCACACAGCCTAGCCACTTTTGCTAGCACATGCAAGCTTCCCTTTGAGCCAAATCACCACTTTACTGCTAAAATAAAACATAGGCCCACTGTTCCTAGCAATATTAGAGATTGGCAAGTATTTGAAAATGATGCCCAGATTAACAATTTCCTCACTCTTGAGGGTGAGTTTTCAAATTTAAACATTGACATGGAGGCCATGAACAATTCCCAACAACAAACAAATGAAAATCAGTAGGTTATAACAGCTGCAATAGCAAAACAAATCTTGAACCCAACTGTTTTTGACAATGTAAACATAGAACAGCTGAAACAAATGCATTTGGAGGAAACAACCAAAGCAGAGGCTGAGTTCATTGATTTAAAGAATATTTTTTTGCCTGCTAGCCTTACTCCATTAGAAGACATGTTTGATGACAATGATGTGCCCAAAAAGCAAAAAATGGAGCCTTTAGATGTTGTTATAGAAGAACTCAACATAGGAACAACAGAGAAGCCCAAATTGATTAAATTGTCCAAAAATTTGCCCCCTGATCAAAAGCCAAAGTATGTGGATTTGTTCAAAGAGTTCCAAGATGTATTTACTTGGATTTATGAGGACTTGAAGTCCAATGACACCTCAGTGATTCAACATACCATTCCCTTAAAACCAAATCAAAAACCATTCAAGCAGAAACTTAGAAGAATAAACCCTATGCTTCTTCCCCTCATTGAGAAGGAAGTGAAGAGAATGTTTGAAGCAGGTATCATAGCACCCATCAGATTTTCTGAATGGGTATCCAATCTGGTTCCCACAAGGAAAAAATCAAGAGAGATCAGACTATGCGAAGACCTAAGAAACTTAAACCAGGTCTCTTTAAAAGACCACTACCCGTTGCCTAAAATGGACCACATCCTACAAAGAGTAGTGGGTTCCTCTAGAATTTCTTTACTAGATGGATTCTCAGGTTTCAATCAAATACTTGTTCACCCAGATGACCAAGACAAGACAGCCTTTATCACACCCTGGGGAACATTTAAGTATGTCAAAATTCCTTTCGGGCTAAAGAACGTTGGTGCCACCTTTCAAAGGGCAATGGATATTGCATTTGCCAAGGAGATCCATGAATTCCTTGTTGTCTATCTTGATGACTTAACCCCTTTCTCCAAATCTGATCAAGAACACCTCAAGCACTTAAGGCAGATCTTCATGACATGCAGGAAATATGGCATTTCCTTGAACCCCAAGAAGTCCTTGTTTGGCCTTGAGGAAGGTAAGTTGTTAGGCCACATCATCTCAAAACAAGGTATCAGAATTGATCCAGAAAGAATCCAAGCCATCCTCCAAATTCCATACCTAAGAAACATAAAAGAGTTGCAAGCATTCCTTGGAAAGATCAATTTCCTAAGGAGATTTATCCCAAACTTAGCTGAACTGATAAGATTGTTAAGCAACATGTTAAAAAAGGAT